>JAQIXW010000661.1:0-26438 GCA_034700685.1 Willowsia buskii
AATAAAATAAGTATCAATGTATTTTTCTGTGTTTTTACCTAATCTATAAACAAATAATACAATAATCCAGTATTTTGATTCCCATGGAAACAACATTTTTTGTTAACTGAAAATTAATCCAAATCAATATAAACATATTTTAGATCCAAAATACCGATATTTTCAAAGTTGGATTTATTCTATAAAAAATTGAGTGTCCCAAAAAATTATTGCTGCTAAAATGATCAGAATTAAAAGTTCTATCGGATGCAACTTTTAAATTTAGATATTGACCATACTTCAATCTCCGCAAAATGTTTCAAGAAAAAGTTGCTCATTATTATGATTTCCCGTCACCGCTTGGTTATCACCGGCTTGGTTTTGTCTATACCTCTATTTGAAATCAATAGTGTGTATGTTTTTATGACAACCTTGAGCCATACATTTCAACCAAACCAACCAGCTCTCTTTTTACGTGGATGACTACATGGCTGGCTACTTATTTTTTTAAATTCGTCGAATCCCACAGTTAACTTTATTATGGCAGTTACTGTTTACACGGTTAAAGACCAGTCATCTGCTTTTTTAATCTTTTTTTTTTCTTTTGAAAAATTACAATATCCGTTTGCTTGCCAAACTAGGTATATATTTTTACCAAATTTTATATCTATTTGGTAGTAGATTTTCTAAATATCTGTTTAAGATCCTGCCAATAACAACAAATCATTTAATGCATAATGCATGATCTCACGATCTGTGTGTGGGTGCAGAGAGTGCATTGTTAAGAAGAAAATAATTTGCAATGATAATCCATCTGTACCATAGAGCTGCATTATTTTCATATCTCAAATTGTTGCACATTCTTGTCTTAAGGTATATATCAGTACGTGAGTGAACTCGATATACAGAGATGCGAGAGGTAAGGCGGTTAATAATAGATTCAGAGATTCTCTACTTTCAATAGACGCTCTTTTTTGCTCTAGGGGCAGTACTGATAGTGAGAGTGCAAGTTGGTAATATTTAAGTAGACGAAATCATAATTGTATTGTCTATAGACCTATATATATACTTGTTAAATAGTGAATTATTACTAGACTACAACAATGGAACGCAACAATCATCAAAATGATAATCTGTTCACTCTTTCTTTCAATCTCCTCTTGTCTTTTTTCTTTTAAATGGCTATACTTACAAGAGGTAAATGAAAAATACAATAGTAAACTCTAAATCTAATAATAAATAAGTATATATTTTGGGTGGTCATAGCAACAGTTTTCGAGTGGTCACTTCTCGCTAAGCATATTATTTCGAGTAGAGAACACGAATATGGCATAACTGTTAGAAAAAAGTAAAAACTGTTAATAAAAAAATTATGTTAACTAACAACATGTTATTTCTCTACTGTTCTCTCGTACGTGAGTACATTTGACGAGTTAACATTCACATTTGCTAGAGATATATGCGAACTTTTAGCAAAACAGGCTGCCAAATTTAGTTGTGATTTTTTTTTCTCTGGTGGACTATTGCCGTTTTGTTTTCTTCTGCAAAGTGAGTCAGTGAGTTCACTTTGTGTCTTCTTATCATTAAGATCAACATAAATGCATTATAATATTTTGACTGACTTTTGACTGACTTGTGCATGTACACTTTTTGTAATACGAGCATCTATAGAAAGGTTGAGTAGAAGAAGAAAATTAGTATTTTACTTTTGACTTTTGTCGCTGCTCGTATTATTCTTGTGGTTTGGTTTTTTGGCCATTGTTACTCCTGCTCTGCAATTGTTGCAAGGTATCATAATAGTTAAGTGTGCGTATGGGTGATTTACCTTTTTCTTGTCGTTTTTTTTCATCCAACAATAGTGAGTAAGTGGAGTGGATTTCAATTGTCAATAGATATATTATAGTTTTTTTTTGCGAACGGCAACAGATGTGAGATGTGATTCTCTGACTTTTTTACATAAAATTTTTGCTAGTAGCAACCTAAGCTCTTTTTAGAGAGCTTATTATAAACTTGTCTTTTGGTTTGGCTGAAAGGATAAATTTTTTTATTATTTTTAAAGTGAGTAGCAACAGCAGCAGTTTTTGTGGCCCTGCATGAAATCTATTCTCAAGGGTGAATGTGGTTTTTTAAGAGTGATTTGATTTGATTGTTGGTGCGTTCTGTGCGCATGTGCTATTGCGACTCTAGAGCTATTAACTAAATAAATTGAGTAGATCGAATAGTGAATACTGTCACTCGGTCACTTTTTTTAGCAGTCAAATGAAATGAGAGAGGTAACTGGTGAAGGTGAATCCTTGTAAGTGGCTGTGGGTGACTTGACTATATGATCATGTCATGATGAAGATCGTCATGATATTGATGCCTCTTCCTAAGTACTCGTTCGTAGAAAGGGAGAGAGTGGATAGTGTGCTGTGTGTGCAGAAAACTGTATCTCTGCCACTTTTTTTAGCAGATTGATTTGAAACCTTATCTTTTTGACAAATGCTAAAAAGCTATCGGATGAGAAAGGTGTATCCTCCTTGAGAGCAGCAGATGTGCAAGGTTCAATAAAAGAGTCGTGTGTTCTCTGAAAGTGTGTGCATGTGTGTCCGGTTACTGAAGCCAAAAATTATTTATTTGTGTAATCTCAATTGGGAAAGTTTAAAAGTTTGCAGAGGATTTACTATCTCGTGTCGCTTTTACCACCTATTTATTTCTAAGCAGTTTTGCAAATACGAGGACAAAGAAAAGGGTCATGCAGATTTGGCTGTCAGTTGTCATCCTGCTCGATTGACTTTTGCAGCTTGGTTTTCCTATGTATCCATTGAACCGTGAAGGATTTGAGGTGATAATGGAAAGGAAGGGATCAATGGCTGAAAATCACTAAATTTGAGATAATCTGCTGTTCTGCATTTTTGCAATAAGATGGGAAAGAGTTTGTCCAAATGATTTCCATTTGTTGCTGTGGGAATAGTGGACGTGGTTTAATTGTTAAATCATTAACAATTTTCCAAAACTTTATCCAAATTTTGGTGCGAATTAAGTACAGTGTGGTGTGTGAATTCCAATGCGATCAATTATGATCTCCATTATGCTCATGTGTTAACATTGTGCTTAAGATTGGCCATGCAGTTTAATGGATATTATTGATGGATTCTTCTATAATCAACTCTATTTTTGCATCCGTGTATTAATCTATTCGTTTAGTGTGATTTTGCTCGCTATGGTTACTATAGAATAGTATAGTAGCTACCAAAATATAACTAAAATTCGTAAAGTTTGGTTTACCAAACAGCAACTGCGTATAAATGTCTCTGCAAATTAAGGATTTAAAAATTCCCTGCAAAATGTTTGACCATCACAAACCAAAGGCTCATCACAGCCACAGTCTCCATCATCCACATCACCACCACCACCATAATGGACACTCACAGCATGTCTTTATATCCCCGTAAGTTTAATGATGATTTGAATAAAACACCAAAATTCCGTTGCTCAGCAACATAATTACTTGTTTTAATGATTCACAAGCAATAATGCAAAATAATGCGTGTACACTTCATTGTTGAGTACATCGTTACACAACAGAGCTCATGCACTCATGCTACAGCGATATAGAACACTGGTCACGACGAATCTAAGGTGGAATCAATTTTTTTAGTAAATACTACCAAGCAACAATTATAATTCATGTATCGAGAGATGAAAACAGAGTGACGAAAGATGCGCATGGCACGACGAAGTTGATTGATGTGAAGTTTTATCTCTGTACTGATAAAAATGAAGCTACAAATATTAAGAGACAATAAAAGATGCGTTCATTATAATTATACGAGAGAAAAAATTGATGCGAAAAATATTCCGTGTCTCCTTTGTCCAAATAAAGAACAGTCAAGAAATGTGGAGCGCATATCTCTTTAGATGCAACAAAAGACATATTGGGATCCTGGTGATATTTAAAATGTCGAAAAATGTCTGTTTAGTGGTACAAGAGCACAAGTTGCTTTAGAATAATTATATATTCCACCCCTCAAAGAAACGTGCATCACTTGAGTTCTCATTGTTGCACAACTTCACAACAATTCAGGCGAATCATAGTCCAAAAAAAGACTATTAATTTTCTGCTAAATAAATTTTATTGTAAAACTGATTGTAATAATAATGAAAGCAATTCGTAGCGCAATGTACAAATTCTTTTCGTATGTCTTCTGCTTTTATAGTTTTTTTTGTGTGGGTGCTTTTGCATCCCTTGGGGCTAAACTGATCATCATCATTAAAAAAAAGTTCGTTCGTTCGTGAGTCTGATTTTGATTGCTAATTTGGTAACGAAGGGGTATAAATATAATACGTTATTCGGCATTAGTAAATCTGATACTCTCAAAATATATGGGGCGGAGGATGTATCGAGCCTTTTGTTAGCTTCATGTTGTCTTATGACCGTTCCCTTAAAATGTGCATCGATTGTGTCATCCCGATCATTTAAGTCGTGTAACGTAACAATGCATCTTGATTATGATAAGTGCATAAAAATAATAGCTTATCAATTTTTTTGCGTGTAGCATTGAAGATGTAGACATAGAAAGACAGGCACTCGTGTAACGTCACTTACACAAGCTCAAGCCATGACAGTTACAATGAGGAGATCATAATTATTTTGATGATCGTGTTTATATGTATATCCAAGTGGATTGAGAAGCCGCGCATATTTTACCGTGCAATATATTTTGCTCTAGAGCATGTCAAATTCGAATTAGCCACACATGTGCAGTCTCCTACGCCTCGTATTATGGTGTGTAGCAGAATAATATTTAAGCGTGCAAATTCCTTGAATGATGTTGGGAGTTTAGGAGTATTTATAATTTGCATGAGTAAAAGAATTAGGTATGGAAAAAGAGATAAATTTTGCAATCCTGAAAAATATGCGAATAAGTGTTTAAGGTACGACACGCACACGCACATTTTTGTTGCTGTGTTAGTTAAACTGATATGCTAACCACTGTTCCGATTGTTGAAAACAGGGTCTGAAATAACGCATTTGCAAAAATGCGAAACCGCTTTAAAGTAATAAACGAAAGATGCAAAGATGCAAGCTATTCTTTTAAATATAGGATGGAACAAGGGTGTTGGATAAAAGAAATGCTTTAATTTGAAGGGTTTCCAGTGGTTTGAGTACTGACGACTTTAGAGGACATTTTTATCTTGAATTTAACTTTATTTGTCAAGCTTTCGATTACAAACAGTAATCTTCATCAGGACAGTTGATTAATGTAAAAACGAACAGAATGGTTATGCTTAAAAACTGGACATATGAAAATAATAACTGAAATGGGAAAGAATATAGCTTCATTTGTTTCTGTTCCTCCTTGGTGATTCTTTGTTCTTCTTTTCCAGCTTGAACTTAAAAAATGTAGTTAGTGTTGCGCACCATTGTGGTTTGATCCTTGTCCCATTTGAAATATTCATCAGATTGTCTCCCCCTTTAGTAATTAATGGTTAATAATTAATGGTATTTGTTCAATTAAAACATTAACCAGGCACATGTTAATACGAATACAAGGAACTTGGGTATTATTTATTCTATCACTAGTGTATTGTAGTCTATTCTATAGATTTATTTAATTTATTTTAAATAATTGAAGCATTTTGGGTGGTTGCTTTGTAACGCCAAAAAAATATATATCAACTATGAAATGTGCACATATCTGTAGATGCTTCCGTCTTGTCTCCGTCACGAATATTCTTATAATAGCTACTCGAAAGTTTAATAAATATATATGTAATTGGTTTCCAGATTTTTTCATGATTGCAGTTTGCAGTAAAAATGTATCATGCAAAAGCAAGTTTCGACATTAAAATAAATTGAGTTAGGTATTGAATAATGATGAAAGGTCTTAATGAAATGAAATAATTTGTTCTAATTGTTGTCTTGGTTTGATTATGGTTTTACAGAGACTTTGCTCAGAAGTTGTCAGCAGCCTTAAGCTACAATACGAATAGTCAAGTTCACACGCTAGACCTGTCACACAACATGATCGAGGATAAAGGTAAGCAATTTTTGCGAATATCAACTGTCTCACTCACTCAGATTTCGTGTCGAAGTTTTATATATTATGTAGTTTGATTTTTCATGCGTTCGTCGTATGAAAAATATAATACACCCTATCGATTTATTGAACGCAGGCATTAGTACAAACTTTTCATATAGCCACAATTTTCGCACCCTATTACCTATAGAGTTGTACCAATAAAAAAGTCAAAAAGTTATAAAGTCAGGAACTGAATGGCAATGTCAATGCTGCGATTTTGTATTACCCAGCTGCACTTTTTGCCTTTGAAAATCGGAAACTTTTCATTCAAAATGGGAAACACGTTTTTCAAGAGCAATTTAAATCCTTGAGTTTTTTTGGCACACAAGAAGGAAGGTGAAAGACTTGAAATTTATCTAGAGGAAGACAATGGGGGCCTAATTAAAAGAAAAAAGGTTCTTGCTACAGATGAAAAAAACTTTTGTGGTTTTTGTGATTTTTTTTGCTTTTCATTGACACACTTCTTTACCGTGTCATTATAAACAAAAAACGATATATTATGGTGCCCATTCTTCCAACAACCGTTTTGTCTGAATATTAAATATAGAGTAAATATGCACTTGAACCTTGAACAAAATAATTGTTTTCAAACTTAATCACACAGTGCCCCTCACAAAGAGGGAAATTAAGTCGTCTCAAGCGTTTCTTTATAGTATTTCTAATTTTCTTTATAATTAGGTGCTATTCATCTGAGTAATCCACTGGGAAAGCTGTGTCGAGGGCCTGTCTGGCTCAACCTGTCACAATGCGGCTTATCAGCAAAAGGGGTGGCTCAACTCGCTCACGCTCTTGCTCTCAACAGATGCGCCCCCAACAGCCTCACCCACCTGAACCTTAGCGGAAACTCTCTGAAAGATGATATCAATGTAAGCTGGTTACGGTTGCTCAAAGTCTTTTTTACCTCAAAACATCAAGAAGAAAATCGTTATATTTCAAAATTGCTTATCTTGTTTAC
The DNA here is from genome assembly GCA_034700685.1 of Willowsia buskii. Classification (NCBI taxonomy): domain Eukaryota; kingdom Metazoa; phylum Arthropoda; class Collembola; order Entomobryomorpha; family Entomobryidae; genus Willowsia; species Willowsia buskii. Next base: position 7,000 of record JAQIXW010000661.1, read on the forward strand.
AGAATCTATGCAATTTCCTGGCTCAACCAAACTCCATTACCTTTCTTGATCTCTCTGGGACTGACTGCAATTTGGAAACAGTAAGTTGTTGTATAAATCAACTTATCTTTTAGGAAGCTTATAGCCATTTTCCGTAGAAAGTAAAGATAATCATTAACTTATTGTTGTTCTCAGGTATTCGGAGCCTTACTTCGCGGTTGCACCTCCCATCTCGCACAACTCAGTCTCTCGCGCAACAACTTCGCCACCAAGAAGGGGAAAGAAATCCCACCCTCTTTTAAACAGTTCCTAACCTCCAGTTTGGCCCTTAAGCAGTTGTCCATGTCCTCTTGTAAACTCTCTCTCGAGGCATTAAAGTAAGTTTCAAATCTTTTTCTGTATTTTATCCCAATCAATTTATTGATTTCCCATTTCTAATTATACTTTTCTGTAATTTTTACAGGCAACTGCTCCTTGGCTTAGCTTGCAACGAATCCACTGCAGATGTGGAACTCGACATTAGTAGTAACGGGCTGGGTCAGCAGGGGGCTCATGTCCTCGAGTCATGTCTTCACGGAATTAAATGTCTCGCCAGTTTGGACATTAGTGATAACAGTACGTTCTTTTAAGCTTAAAACTTTCTTCTGCATAATATGTGTAAAATAATCAAGTTTTAATAACTGTTCTCATTTTGATTAATTCAGCTCTGGAGGGGGACTTGGCCGGTGTGGTCAGTGCTGCTAGTAAAAACAAGTCACTAAAGCATTTGAACCTTGGTCGAAATTTACAGTCAACAAAGTCCAAGCACGTGGCTCAAGTCATGGAAGCCATTGTCCAAATGCTGCAGGTACGTATTCCGATGCATAATTTGTTGTCATGGCTACAAAACAGTTACATTTGTGAATATTGTAATCTTTGTGTATTTAGGAGGAGGACTGCGTACTGCAGACCCTCTCGCTGGCAGACTCAAAACTGAAGGGAGAACTTTACAGTGTGATTAATGCCCTTGGAAGCAATCAGTGTTTGCAAAATATTGACATAAGGTATGGCTCAGTTCTTTGTACAAAATTAAAATTTTTGCTTAGCGGTTAAAGAAATTCTAGCGGTTTTTCTTTAGTGGTTTTGACCACCGGTCAATGCCATTGTCGTTATGACAAAATGCAAATACCTATAATAAAATTGCGTAGAGAAGTGAATAGTCTTAAATTTGTTTTGGCTCGAGTCCTTTTCCGCTTTAAAAATAATAACAGGCATAGGCAAAGATTGAATTGAATGACAGCCATAATAAGTAGAGAAGGAATTTAAGCGGATGAATTTAAATTGAAAGGGTTATTCAATCCATTAAACTTAATTTTATATATATATTTTACTGGGAGAAAAAGGATGCATCAGATTTTATGGAGTAATTGACCGTGGGAATAACACTTTGTTATAAAATTGACTTGCGTGCATGCACAACATGCATTTGTTTGTGCTACTTGAAACATAATTTTGTAAACAAAAAAAAAATTGTGCATATCAAAAAATGAAAAATATGTTGTGCAACGATTTTGTTTAAAGTTAATTTAATGCTCTTCCTGCCATTCCCGTCACCTACTTACAATTCATTAATATGCATGCGTTACGTTTGTAATTTGATTTGAAATATGCATTGATATTAATGATCTCTGTAAAATATTTATGATGATAACTTTTATTACACACGTTGGGGTTATCTTATGCTTGTAAGCTTTTAAATGTCAGTTTTAAGATAACCATTTTAGTTTTCAATCTCCCGTCACTTGTTAGCAGCATTCAGCCTTATAGCTCGTCTTTTTGTTATCACGAAAGCAAAACTTTGTATTGAATTTAAACTCATGTTTACAATTTTGCTAAGAATGCATGCTAGATAGAATGGAAGAATAAACTTTTATAATGGTATTGTTTTGATATGAAAAAAAGTAAATCTAGGCTAATCGAATCTCTTTCAAAGTGTAAGCGTCTTGACGCTTCGGCTTATAATAATGTTATGTTTTTTATCATGTACAAAAAATGACGGTAATGTTTATGCATAATTTTTATTTCTTTTTTATGACCTTTTCGTGCAGCGGAAACCAAATGGGAGACGTCGGTGCTAGATTGCTGGCGAAAGCTCTGCAAATTAATAGCAAACTGCGGTGTATCACCTACGACCGGAATAACATCACTTTACAAGGATTCTCTGATATCGCCTATGGTCTAGAAAGGTCAGTGGAGAAGATTGAAATTGATTTTTAATGTTTTCTGTTTGATTAAAAAGTAATAATAATAAAAATAATGATATCTACATCTACTGTGTGGTCATTTTACTGGTCAGTAAATTATGCCCGCAATCTATTGATCTTGACGGGGTTGAATTTAATCTTGTACGTGATCTATTTCATATCAATTTGCCCTCTTTATAATTTCTTATGAAAACGGATAATTGAATTCCTGAGGGTCGAATTTTGGTCAAATTGGCCATGTTTTTGTGCTGACCTCCATATCCCTTTATTCTGCATCGTGCCAACATGATGATACCTTCATAACAACTTATACATACGACCACACTATAGCCATTCATAGTTATGTCAGATTTTTAACTGAATGACAACCATTGTTGCTCTGGGTACTATATGGCCAATTTAAACTAGAAGAGATACAAAATTTGACGTTGGTTTGTGGTCGTTAACCATTTGGACAAGACATCAAGCACCTTCATATTTTTTAAACTGTCTACTCCACTAAAACAATTCCATGTTTTATACTTGGGTCAAATGTATAAAAAATATTAATGAAACAGTAGTACTTTAGGTGGTAGCAAAATTGCAGTAGTAAATTATGACTGCAATTTCAACAATGAAATTATTATTACGAATGATATGTCATCATAATCATCATTAAGAAAGTATGATATACTCCAAGTGTATTAGGACATCCTGTGCGTGCATAGGTGCATATCATCAAAACAATGCTGCAGTTTTGAGAACAATTTTTGTAAAAGAAATTACAAATGTTTAGAACTGACTGGTATAAATTAAGCTGCAGTTGATGATATATGCAGACTTGACATGACACGACATAAAGAATGCAAAAATTTTCTGGCACACATTCACATACGCATTCCCTACTTTTACAGTTCATTGTTACGTGTAAATACACATACATACATTTAGCATGAATGAGATTTAAAACACGCACAAAAACTATGTTTGGAGAGATGCATATTATTGTTTATGGCAATTTGTCAAAATGTTGAAGGTGCTACTGTGTATATGGACGATGAGCTAAGAATACGACGACGAATCTTATGAAGAATACGATATTTTTTATTCGTTTCAAAGTCAGTTTTACGATTAACCGCTCGTCAGTTGACAACCATATCACAGTTCTACTCTGGGAGTTGCCATCTCAACAACTGTCACAAAAATTACTTATCTCTGCGACTTCTTTCTGTGTAGCTGTGTACGAGACAGTTCTACTAGTGTAGTACCGTTGTTTAATGCAATTGTTACGTAACATTAATCTAATAACGATATTGCCACATAGTGTAGAATACAGCAACATGTTCTCTGTGAAAACCACACCTCTTCTGTGTACAGCAATTAAAATGGTAAATTGTGCAAAATTCTTTATTTTTTTAAGAAAAAGCATTACAAAAAATGTTTTATGCGCGTGCGGGGGCGTCTTGAGTGCGTGTGTGGAGTGATATTTGTGATTGATCGTGCAACAATCACTGATTTTTAATGTGAGCAGCAATCGGTTGCTTAAATTTTTGTCTAATCATTGTCCTGATATTTTTTGCTTTTTTTTGCATATAAATACAATATGGTATAAAATATAAAGTTTGTAAATTTACAATTGTTCAGCCGAAATGATTCGGTTAGCCTTAATTCCTTTTAAATTGCAAATATACAAATGAGATTCATTCAAGTCGAAATTTTTTATACATCAATTGAAATTTTGAGGTATCTATTGTGATAGTGAGGCTTAAAACATGATGGCAGCATGTATTTATGTATTTTAACGATGAAAACGTTAAAGAGCTAGAAAAAAATAGACACTGTACCGTTTTGCTCTACCTTTTTTTCAAACATATACAGAAACAAAATATTTGACAAGTTTCACGCATGAATGGAAGTGTAAAAAAAGAAAGTGATGGCTGATCTCTTTTTTATGGATGTTGATGATGTGTGTGATGCTCGTTGTTTGTTGTTGTTTTGGATGAATGAAGTTGCATGGTATGATAAGAACGTACAAAGTGGAAAAACATTTTTTAAACCAATTGTAGGTAGTAGGTATGATACAGTTTGAAGATTTGCAGAACTGTGATTAGATTTGCATAAAAATTCAAACGTTTTAAAATTCATTTTTTCATGAGAATGAGAACGAGGATGAAAACGAGGGATACAAAAAATGCTAATGAGAATCTGATTTGTCTGATTCAAAGTTGCACAAAAAGGGATCATTTGTCTGGCTAAATATTACTGATAACAAGTTTTCCTTTTTGAATTTGAGACATTTGTCGTATTTTAAGAATACGAAAATAATTGCTGACTGAAAAGTGAACAATGCGAATAAGAAAACAAACAAAACTTTTCAGTTTTACTTTTTAACTCGTATAATTCATTGCATCTCGTTGGTTTGGCTATGCACACGCGGTGCTATGATGGCATGTCTTTGTTTAGATTCTTCCCAGAGAGTGGATTTTGGTAGCAGCATAGCAGGTTAGCAGGTAGCACTCAATTTTCAAAACGATTTGTCGACAATAATAGCCTCATATTGTGCAAATACATAGGTATAAAAAATTACTTTAACATTTTAAGTTTTAAGTAGTCATAAGAAAATAATAATAGTCATAATTTGTACCAATTAAAATATATTTTGTGGCCATATAGAAACCTTGTGTTCAGTTTCAATGCTCTTATTACCACGCACAAAAGTATTAAATCTTTAACATTGAATGACTTGCTGTTTTTATGGACAAAAAGGGCTATTCGCTATTCTGCTTCCATTCTATAATGCAGGCTGACAGACGGAAACTGTGCGCTCATAAAAATGATTTGACATCAGATATCAACGAAATACGCATTAGTATTTTTTAGTTTTATATGCACTCGCCTGCATACATATAGGTATTATTTGTTCACATCTCAGCAATGGTATTTGAGGTGCCTAAAGAAGCATCACTTACAACTAATATTGCATTGCTCCCTTATAATTTGCAATAAGAAAAGAGGCACCAAAAATAACAAAAATTCTGATACACCTGCTGTTTCATTTCTAAAGAGGATGGAGATGAAGAAAAATGTTAATGCTGAAACTATAAGCAAGAAGACGTATCATGAAAAATGGCAATACTAACAAAGGGATTCACAAAGCCCAGAGGGGCTTTTTTCTGTTAGGTACCTCCGGTTTCGATGTTGCTGTGCTTGTTGCAAAAAACGAGCAGTGTTGAACACATGTTGCATTTTTCACGAATAAAAATTGCCTTCTTTTGTATGTATTTTCGCATTTATATTTTTTGACGAGGATGCTGAAAATGATGATAATGAGAGCTGGTTCCATCCTGCTGGGTTTAAAACCCAGCGTATCTCTCTCTCACTTTTATTTAATCTTTAAAACAGGGAGCATCGAGCAACGATTCCCTAAGATTCCATCAAAATGCATAATTTGTTATTTGCCATTTTATTCCACAAGTTTTAAGTATTTTTCTGTGAACGTTCCCCTTTTTCATGGGAATCTATTGAATCTTAAGCTTCGTAATCAGCTCCAATGAGCCCGCATGATATATCTGATTGAGAGGGTTGCACCCTAAAGTTGCTGAATATTTCAAACGGAGTTAATGCAACCCACCTTATTCTAGCATGTAATTTATGTAATTTCATGAAACACATTTTGTCGCGAAAATATGATCTTGGATAGTTTAATCCTCACCCTGGCTTAAACAATGCATCATATCAGATTTCCTAGCTACATGTTTTACGCCAGCATTCTACGTTTTTTTATTGGCACTCTCAAAGATTACTGCGAACAAGGTGACCAGATCTATTCTCTGATGAATAATGGTTAATTTTAAGTTTTTATTTGCTCATTGTTATTTATTTGCACGTATACACGCTAATAGATAAGCAACGATGCTCATGATTTTTGTTGATTATCAACAAAAAAGACTGCGCTCTCAAACATGTTAACCAGATGTTTTAACTCTTTTTAAACTCACGTTCATGAGTCTACGTATGTAATTTATCTTATTTATTATATAGGCAGTATGTAATTATTTGTTATCTTATTATGTTTTCTTTCTCTCTGTATTATCCGCAGTAATATGAGCGTTCGCTATATGCCATACCCAATCCATGACGCTCTGCCATGCATGAAGGTCTCTGGAGAGAAGACGGAGAATGTACTCAAGCGCATTCAAGACCTCATTTATCGAAACGCTCAGCCGAAAAAGACGTGCAACAACCAGCAAGCCTTTAGACTTCAGCAGGTAAAAATTATTCGTAGCAACAATTTCGAATTTTTAAGAAGTGTCAGGATGTGACTACATGTTTTGCAAAAGTTGTCATTTGCGAGTGCTCGACATCTTAAACTCCTGCGAACATAAAGGAAATATCCCATTTTTTCGCATGCCTTTCGCAGCACGACACAAAAAAGTTCTTAGTGTAGCTTGCATAACTTTTTGCAGCAATTTTAACGAATTTCGCGTGAGTGAGAGACAAAAGTGTAGTTTTGTTAACTTTGAATAGAATTTACTTGGCTGCTTAAAACCAGAGTAATTTTTTATAGCTTGGTAGAGTGAGGGACTGTATGGTTAAAACTTAAACGCCAGAAGCTGGCCATCTTTTTTTCTTGACAGGCGACTTCTCTATTGACAGCGAAGCGAATCCCAATTTTTTAACAAATAATGAGCGGTTGTTGAAAGTAAAATAGACTATATATTATTTTGTCTCTCGCAGAAATGAAAAAAATGTAGCAACAAACTTTACTAGAGCATTAAAAGATTTTGACTTGTGTGAATTATTTTGTTCACAAATCATCATCGTCATCATCATCACCATCCTTTCTTGAGGGAGGAGGATGATGTGCGTAGAATCAAAAGTAAAATAATATATTGTGACAGTGTAGTGCATTGACCAGGCATGTGTAAAAGAGGAAAAATAGCTGAAGCAAAAAAAAAAAATACACAAAAGCAAAAAGCCTCATCGCAAAAGTCAGTAGAGAATAGAGTCTCTTATGATTTCTTCTGATGATGAGATGAACACGACAGCATACAAAGATGCGGTGTTCTACAGTTTTGTAAAGTTTTAAGAAAAAAGGTTGTTTTTCAATCAGGGCCTAAAGGAAAAACAAGAATAGGTATATTCTTTTGCGATGTCATAGTCTAGTCATCTTGATGATGATGAGAGGATGCGAATGGGATGTGCGTGCTCTTGTGATTTGGGATGACAGATAAAAAAAGAGATATTTTTAGAAAGAAAGAGTTCGCTGGGATGATAGGTAGTTTGAGATTTTTTCAACAACAGTTTTGCAGACAGGCTCAAACTTGCGGAAATTTGGGAAGGAATTTTTTTAGTGAACATTGAGTAACATGTGGTTTTAGTGAATAGTGAATAGCGTTAACTATCGTGTACCTTATTGTGTTTTTTAACATCCGTGTTTTATTTGGTTATTTTGTTACCGGAAACTCCACAGGGATTTTTGCTAAGTTCCGCGCAACAAACAGTGGACAAGCTAATAAGTCAGACCCAAGACGGGATCAAATTGTTGAGGAAAAACGAGCTGAATTCTCCATCGGGGGATGGGAATGGGGAGGTGATTTCCCACGCGGAAAATTTGATTCATGATTCAGAGAGAGCGAAACAGGTAAGAAGTCAAAATTTATCAAAATTATTAACAATTAATGCACAAAAATTACATATTGTCAGTTGTAAAAACATAAATTTTTTCAAATTAATTTCTAAAACGCATGGTATAATCTCCCATTTCTATATTTCACGTTAGGGTCACATTTTAATCTAAAATGAGCTGATTGAAAACAAAATGAAATCGAAAGCAAGAATTTGAGAAAATATCATCATGATTTAAAATTGATATGCAGCCAATCGCCAATTACCACAAAATCTGGTTTTGATTTAGTTGTACTTACAGCAATTAGTTAGCTTTTCATTCATCGCAGAGGAGACGGGTACACATCCGTTTCTTCGATTTGCATCCTATTTGTATCATTAAACTTGAGAGAGTCGAGAGTGGACCACAAGTTTGAATGAGCTCATCAAGGACAAACGAATGAATACACAGATCCCAGACTTAAAAATTACTTATCATCATTCGTCAATATTGAACCACTTGTTTATTTGTTTTACCAGATTTCAATTTCATTTAGCCTCTTTTCTTCTTCTTGGGACAGAAACAGATAGTGGCTTTCACAAAACTTGCATTCATTTAATTATTTTCAAGATCACAAATCACAACATATAATTATAATTTACAGTAGGATATATAAATCGTACTGATGTCATGCAAATGAACAAACAAGTATACCAGATATGCTTTTTATGTTTAGTCGCGAGTTTGTATTTGCAGACGAACAACATGATAAGCCTGCTACTGGTTTTGGTTTAATGATGACCACTGTTTGCAATTTAATGATTTGCAGTTTCCTGTTCGTCTTTCCGCTTCTCCTATACTCAAATTCAATGCACACTATGGTATAAAGCTTATTACTGTATATCTTATCATCATAGCCAGCATTTAGTCAAAAATCAACGCAAATGCACGCTTTTCTTGTTCATGAATTTTTTTTTTCATGGATTGATTGAATGAATGATGGCTGCAATGAGATTTAAAAAATCCTTTTCACGGCTGCACAAAAAGATCATGTTACAAAAATATATCGTATTTCTCATTTCTCGAATAACTGATTCTAAAACATGATTTAGCTTTTTGCAACCCTGTCATGTAATGATTTTAAATATAAAAATGATTTTAAAATATTAGGAAGGCAATGCACCCGAAAACCGCAGTCATCTTGGGTTTTAAAATGAAAAACAAACTGTTCGTATAACCTTTAATAATGCATAATTTGCAGTTAAAACCATGATGTCGGTTTTCATAAGCATTATTATGCCCAAGATTTGCAAAAAAATATGAGCATAAAGTAGACTTGTAATTTTATCTATACGAAACATTTTTTACGTGTCGGGCATAAACGAGAGATGTGGCTTTTCGCTCAGACGGCATCATCATCATTGTTACCGTATTGTTGTCAAAAAAGCTATGCAGCAAACTAGATTCAATCTTGGTTTTTCATCTCCCCCTTCCTCTCTTTCCTATTATTATTTTCATTTTATATAGAAAAAATTACATTTACAGAGCAGCCGAGTTTCAATTCAGTGCAAAAAATGGCTGATGATAATAAATGGGAAGAGAGAGAGAGAGAGAGGGGAACGCTTCTCTACAATGCTCATTGTTGCATATAGAGACGATAGGCATTGTTGTACCGTCACCATTAAAAATTATACCATTATGATATTGATGATATCAAAATTGTATGAAAGATGGCTTGTTATATTCATGGCTTCTCACTGATAATGTTTTTTTTCGAACAAGATATCTCTCAGATATTTTGTTTTGCTCACAGATTACATTTTTTACACTGACTAACGGGTTTTGATTCAATTTTTTATTTATTTCATTCTGCGCTTCTTCTTATTTTTGACAGTTGCTAGTGAACCTTCACGAGCTAATCGAGCAGAAAGGTGAGGCTGGTAAGGTAATCGAGAGAAAACTTCAGTCGCTTGCTGATGATCTGCATGGGATGCTCTCACAACATATTCAGGTATTTACACACTTGAAACTTATGATTTTGGGTTTGGCTAATATTTAAAAAACAACTAAATTGTACTAAATCCCCTTAAAATGCATGTAGCAAACTACCAATTTTTAAATTATTGTTTAGAGCAATTAGTGTGGGTGGGGTAATCCGTGGGGTAATATGAAAAATTGACTATTTCTATAGAAATAGTTTCAAATGTTTTGTCAAATTATTTATTCTAGGGAAATATCGAAAACGTTTTGGAATTGACAGAGGAGAAGTGTCCGAATCTGATGGGAGACGAAGGCTTGAAAGAGGATATCAAGCAGGGTTGCATAGACAAGAGCAGCATACAACCAGAGTTTGTCAGGCACTGTGTCGTCGACATGGCTGGAACTGACATCATCAATAAGCTGAAGTAAGTCAAGGGAGCGTGAACTGTGTTAAATACTAAAATATTTTCTACATAAAGTTATATATTATTTTGAGAATAGACACAAAATTAGGAATCACGCTAGTCCGTCAAATATAAAAAAGACTCGATTTTAAAATAGTTTAACAGTTGAAAAGGGTGAGTGACTGATGGAACTAAACAGATAATTGTATGTGGTGCAGTGACAGTGAGATGAGCGATTCGTCTTTTTGTAGAAAACATGTTGATCTGTTTATTTATTTATTTGTTTGATAGAAATTTAAATTTTATTTGATCAATCAAATATCACACGCATTACACGAAGCAAAACAAAGTCAAAGTCACGAAAGATATTTTTATATGAAAGTATGTACAATAGAGGTAATTTACATAGAAATATAGGCAATACGACTCAAACTGTGAATGTCCAGCAGAGCGAGAGCATCGATGTGATAAGTGATATTAATAAATTCAGAGTCAAAATATAGCGTGTCACTCTACATTTCCATATAGAAATTATAGAGTGATTGATCACATGCATCTCTGGATGTATGCGTGACCATTCATTTTTAGGTTGACGGCAAACGAAGAGTAAGAGTTCATCTCTGTTAATCTTTCTGCCTGCATTAATTTTTTAATGTGTAACAGTGCAGTTATGCGGATGCGGAATTCAGTATACGCGAAGTAGAATCATTTGTGTACTTATTTTCTATAACAAATCGTAAAAAATATGTGCGACTCACACTTGCTTGAAATTTGATAAAAGTCAGAACGCACACCAACAACAGGATTTAAAAAGCTTCACGGCTTAATGTCTTAATCTCCTCTGACAAGAGAAATCTCTCCAGCACAATTTCTGTTTTAGTCATTAAAACTGTTTTGTATTTGTTTATAATTTTAGTGAAGTCCATTTGGCAGTCGCAGCTCACATTTCAGATAAGCTTGTAGACAGAGCGATTGATTCGCTTATGAAATGCCACAAACAGTTGGTAAGTCTCTTTCTCTTTTAACTTTTTTTATTACTGTTACATTTATATGTGTTGCCTATTATTTGATACATTACGTCTCTCAAATTAATACATTAAAAAATATCCTTTGCAGAATGACGCCAGCAAAAAACGTTCTTCAACCCCTGACGTTCTGAAAACACGACTACGTTCCAGTCCCAGCGAAATGTCAAAGGACGACTCGGAGAAAACTGTGACAATAAGTGAGGGCAACCTCCAACTTTCTGACCAGTCGCCTATGGTACGTTTTACAAAATTTTGTTGTTTCCCGACCAACAAAAAATATTTTAAGAAGAATAGAATTAGAACCAGGTTTATATAAACTGTACTGTGATTTCAGGATAGATGATAAAATGTCAAGTGTGTACATATTATTAGCTTTGAATGGGGATTTGGTGTGGGGATGATAGATTTAATTTTCTTAAAGATACATAGAAAATACATTAGAGAGAGATTAGTTGCAAGGAAATTATAAGGAGCAATTGAAAATATTTTAGAATGTGTGTATATTTGTAATTATTTATTTTGTGAATGGGGGTGTCGTCTTCTGCTACAGAAACTGGATTACCTAAATCTCGTAAGTGGATTGTGCGTTAAAAAAGTTATCCCACGACAATTTATAACTATTTTTTATTTGATTTTTTTGAGAAAGTTTGACAAAGTTTTTAGTGATTTTATTTTTCTCCTGTGTAGAATTTTTTTGCACTACACCTTTTGGTGATGATTATTATGTCGTGGATTGCGTAATGATATTTTACTTGAGTTGATGCTGTGCTATATAGTTTTTTTAATGATTTAGTTAATTATGATTAACGCTGTTAGAGGTACTGAGATCTAAATTTTCAACCATTATAACGTTAAATGATCTCTTCAAATTCTTTTTAGTTTGGTTATGTTTCGTTGCATGTTTTACATAATTGATAATTTGTAGATCATAAGAAAATAAGCATGTATATAATTTGCATGATTTAACGAAATTAGTTTTTGTTTGTAGTTCTAAAGCTGCACATTATTCACAGTTGCTTATTTAAAAGTTTTAAAATATTTCATAAGCTTCTATTTTCCCCAAAAATGTTTAGGCAACTCCGCAGCTACAAGCCAAGAGAAAAGGGATGCACGGACGACGTTGTCGCCCAAAATCTGTTGTCGATTGCGTGGAAGGCATTTCCGCAGATGATATCCCGGACCTGCTCCCCAGCATCCCGAAAACGATTGAGGAACTTCCCCCAGTTTCTCCACAGCAGTTAAAGCATTTGGGAAAGGCTCGCCCGAAAAAGCCGAAAACTCGAGCACCAACTCGTCCTTGTGTCAGACCACCCACGGAGCTGATCGAAGAGTCTGTTTCAGATCTGCAAGAGGGACTTGATACGTTTTTCAGACCGGGCTCGACCACGCCCACTCCTATCGTCACACCGGACTCGGATGAATGGTAAGATGATCTCATGAAGTAAAGCCATTTGTAATTTCTATGCTAATTGTTTTCCAATTTAATTAATTTTTTTGTGATTTTTTTCTGAGTGTAGCAGTACCTCACTCATGATATCGATGACTAGCACTGCTGATGACAGTATCCAATCTACACCCACCCATTCCTCTCGAACATTCAAGGTGGACGACGCCTCAGAAAGGACCAGCCCTGGTTCCTTCGATTCTTGCAGCATTTCCAGCAAGCTGTCAATCGAAACCGTTCCTCGTTCAAAGTCCACAGACTGTTTGGAAAAACCTGGAATGAAACGAGAACTATTAACTCCCACGCATCAAGGAGGAGGCTCCATTAGCCCTATTGGAAGAGAAGAGGACGGGCAGAAATCTCCAGTTCAAAAGATTGGCGTCTCAATGGGCAACTCTGTGATGGCAGAGATGAAAGCAAGACAGGAGAAGAGGACTTCCGGTTTTTATTCCAGCTCTTCCACAACCACCACATCCACCCTCACAAATTCAACGACCACTGCTGTGGGGAGTTTGAGCAAAACTATTAAATCTTCTGAGGAAAACTCCAACTCGTCTAGTGTTACCACCTCTCACAACTCATCCAACTCGATAACAAATAACACGACATCAGTATCAAGTGAAACTGTGAAAGATAAGCACTCCAGTATTTCTTCATCTGTGTCAGAAGCCAAGGAAAAGTTGAGTTCATTGAGTGACACGAAAGAAAAGGTCATCGGAGGGATCTCAGTGAGTGAAGCGAAGGAAAAGTTTGGAGTGTCCGTCTCAGAGACCAAGGAGAAGTTTGGAGTGTCAGTGAGTGAAGCAAAGGAAAAGTTTGCGAGTAAAAATGTGCTCACTACGCAGTCCTCAGTGGTCACAAGAAGACCACCACCTGTTGCACCGAAACCGAGACCATGGTCTCATGTGGGAGCTGACAGGAGATCAGGTGAAAAAAATGGAGCTATAATTAATTATTACGAAAAGAAAAAAGTAATTGTGTCCAACAGTTAAGTAATGTAAATATTTTATTCTTTCAGGAGAATATTCACTGGGAAGCGATGGCTCCTCCCCTAACGCCTCCAACGCCAACACCCCCGACTCTGGGGATCTCCTAGACGACCACGTGGGTAGCACCTACACCGGAAAAACGAGTCCCATGTCAATGAGCCATCATTCCTCTCATCATTCCAGTGGCGTCGACAAGTCTTCCAATGAACCCATGTCCCTGCCCGTGGTGAACTCAACATCCAGTCACCTCTCCTCGCCAAGTAATCATCTCGCCTCTGTTGTTCCTAATTTCTCTAGTAACCAGAATCAGTCTAGTAATCTAGTTAGTTCAAGCGCTGGTCTTGGCGGCGGCGGTAGTGTTATTGGCTTTGGAGCTGGCATCAATAATGTTAACAGCCACATCAGCACTGGTAGAGACAATAGCGTCAACTCCTCTGCCACCACCACGGATTCCTCCACTTCACAAAGTCATCGCAATAATAATCCTGCCTCAAATAATTCCAACGACGCATTTTCCACCTCCCCTGTCTCCCTTCCTGCATGGGGGACAGAGAAGCGGTCGGTGAAGGAACTCGCAGCGTCCTTGGCAAGGCAAAGTGGACAGCAGGAGGAGATCCCAAAGAAAAAGGCAGATTCGTTGCCAAGGAACGTGACGTCCACGGGGACGACGGGCACGACCATTGAGCATCAGCAAGGTTTGCATGAATGCGACACATAAAAAAATAATCATTTTTTATTACAAAATAATATCAGAGAGACAGAATTTTGAATTTAACAGTTTTGCTATAACATGCATGGCTTATCATCACACAAAAAAACCTTTTTTTAATTTTCTTTTCCCGTTTGTCGTTTTTTGCATGTTGTTTTTTATTCAAGTATTTGTCTGGTGAAAACAATCTTCTGAAGGCTCTCCCGAAAACCACTGGGTGCATTTTATACCTCACATTAAATATGAACTGTAATTAAGTATTTGTTTCCAAAGCAACTCGGGTTTTCAGTGAGATTCTTCAGAAAATTGGATAAAAGCTTTCCACTGAACATGGGAAGCTTTTTAAAAACCAGACAAACTTGTGTGCTTGCGATTTGCATGTTTTTGCCATTTGTTTTTCAAAATATTATTTCTGTTAATTTTATGTTGCCAAATTAATTCAAACCCCACAATATGCGTAATAAATACCTATGTAGATTTCAACCGAGCGCGAGTCTCTATCCAGGAGTGGACAAAGCATAATTCGATTAACGAGGTTTGGAAAGTTCCCCTTCGCAAATTCTCGACGGATAAGCCCGTAAGTGTAGAAGAGACCTTATAACGCTTTACAGAAGACAAAATGTGAAGAAGCTAATCGTCATCGCTGCTTGAATATTTGTATCAATCGTCAAAATTTTAATATTGACTGCACATCTCTCTCTCTATCTATCTCTCTATCACAATGCATGCTAGAAACGCTTTGTTATTTGCAAAAAAAACTGCAAAACCTTATCTGTAAAAATTCTTTCAAAAATATTTGAGACTTTAGTAAAATCATTTTATTAGAAACATAAGTAGTAAAAGTAATTAGGTAAATATTTAGATGAAATATTTCCTGTAAAATGTAGACTATTTTCTTTACTATTTTGGGCAAGAAAAATTTCAAGAGAACTTCTGTCGCTGGCTGGTTTCGTACTCCAAACTAAACTCGGAAAACTAAAGATTCTTCCTGTCTCTTTCTTCTTGGTTTAAAATTATATATTTCAACTGAAACTTAACTATTTTCCCCGCCTTCTGGCTCATCTTTAATAATTATCTTTCAGAAGCAGAATGCAAATTAAATGTAATTGGTGTCATTGTAAATAATTTCTTTGGAAGGTAAGTGTCCAGTAATTAAAGTTTTTTTTTCAATTTTGATTGACTTTCAGGTAGCCAAAAGGTGGGATCCAAATAACGACCAGAACAAGTCATCAAATGGAATCGAGAGTATTGGAGTTTCCAGGCTGAGGAAAGTTTCGAATGATGAGGATGTAGTCAATGTGTGAATAGATTTCATATATGCGTAACATTATAGCTCCTACTTAGAGAGAGAGTACCATAACCGATTTAAAATTATATTTACAGAATAAAATATACAGTTAATTATTGCATGATATATTACATTATATTATTATATATATTCAATATACAGTGTGGAGAGTTAGATTACTAAAAAAATATTCGTTTTAAAATTATACGACGACGCCTATAAATGCTATTATATCAAATATGACTTCAAGAATATATAGACTTCGCGGTATATATCTTAGAATAACTTCTAACAAAAGTTTATGAATCAAAACCATAGTTACTATCGACGAATTCTGTGTTTAGATAAAGAAGCGCAATATAAAGAAAAAATTCTTCAGGGAATTCGCTTAAAAAGAGTCAAACTTCTCAACTCAACCGTAACCTAAATTGTAAAAATTATAACTAAACAGAATTCGATATGCTTAAAAATTAATGGCTAATGTAAACTCGTTTAAACAGAATGTGTATACAACTTCAAAATTAAAAATGAAAAAGTCAAGTTTGTATTGTTGTAGTCATAAAAAAGATTCCTTTAGTTATTACTGTCCACAAATCTACTTAACAGTGTGATTATGATTAGCTATATATTATACCTATATGAATTTAATGATTTGTTCAGAGTGTAACAAAACAAACACGAATAATTTTTCAGTATTTTTATTTCTTTTGTGGTTATCAATATAAAGTAATATTGTTTGACTTCCGCTGATTGCAAACAAACGCTATGAATGAAGAAACTAAAACTGCTAACATTTAGATGTGCTTAGCAAGTACATCACAGTTTTCGCATGAAATGTCTTTTTTTGTCTTTCTTTTGAACTTTTCCATTGTTTTCTGAGTTTTTATGCTGAATATAAATACGTACGGATAATTATGTTAATAAGTTTTATCATAATAATTATTATTTTGACTCGAGCATCCGTTTTAATAAAAAGAATATTGACAGTTGATATCTTATTGATTTGACAAAATGTTGCCTTATTTTATTTATCTATTCATTCCTCTCCTCGTTTTAAAGGTTCCCTTTTTGCTCCACAAACTTATTCCAGCTTATACTTTTGCATGCATATTTTGTTATGGGGCTAATTGATAATTTCATAATTTTTGCACCTTGTTGAGTTGTGTATTTTGCATGATCTCATTTTTAATTTCTACTTCTTGTTGTGCGTAGTGCGTATAAAAAGGGTTTATGCTCAAAGAAGAATGAGCAGCATTATGGATGGAATTTTTTAACTAACCGTCCTACTTTCATTCAGAGAGACGTTCATTAAAACTTTTTTGTACAAAGAAAACCAAAAACCAATAATCTACAAATTAAAGTTGACTATGCATGTTGGTACAAAGACTTTAAAATTAACAATTCCAGCATTTTGTTAATGTTGGTGTAATATGTAATGTGTAAAAGTACTTCTAAAATAAGAATGCCTATATAACTGATTGCATATAGTTGATGAATGTTCATCCAAGAGGATTATCTGATGTAAGCCTTACTGAAATAGAATCGTGGTTTTATAGACAACAGTTAAAAATATAGCAATGAATACGTTCACACGCGAGAGAATGAGAGTAAACCAATAATACTAGTTATAGGGTCATGTAACCCTGCGGCGCATTTAAACTTAACCCTGCAATTTGTAATATCTTCTAGAAGAGCGTGCCAAAATATTTACTCGCATCGTCACATAATTTGTTTCTGAAAATCACACATTGGAAAGGCCAAATGGATTTCGGTGAAAGTTGAAGTGAAAGTTTTTGACCAATTTAACATGGAGAAAATTGTTCTTAAAAATGTTACAAGTTCAAATCATTTGTAAAGAAGCGTACTTAGGGCGCAACAAGAAATCGAGTACTTTCTCACTGTCACTTAATTCACTTGCTAGCTTTAGCGATATACCTGATTAACCAACCTTATGAAGTTACCTTGGAATTTCGCAGCTTTTCTTGCATCGAAAGATGACCTCACCCATCATGCAATGTGCAATTGACTACTTAACTTTCGATTTAAAATGTTTTCGAAGATTCAAATTGCCTATCCCTTAGACTCACCCACTCACCTTTTTCCTATAAAAATGGTAGGAAGGTAGAAATATAACTGTTATCACGTAACAAAAAACTTTCCCCGAGATAATGCTTAAACGGAGACTTGGGAATCTTGCATTGATTTAGAGGATTAGACTTCTTGACAAAGTGGATATAGGAAATAGAAATTGATGTTTTTTTAAAACGTTAATATGCTGAGATGTGCGAAAATGTATACCATTGATTTGTCAAAACTCAGTTTGGTGATGTATAGTCTCAAGCAATTTTACAAATATTGCTTTAATTTGTCTCTTGTGTTAGCATTATCCGTTGAAATTGCAAGATTGAGCGAAATTAAAGGCACCACTCTGTGTATGTAAATGATTTTAAAGTTTAGATAGTTAAGTTAGATAGTAGAAATATTAGAATTAGAGTATATCCACATGCCACAGGAAAAGAATAAAACTACAAATTTAAATATACTAAAAGGGATTAAATTTTATTTAGAGTTAAAAAAGCACTATGTAAATTAAAAACTATTATTGAACATCATCGTTATGTGATTCACTTGAGAAAAATAAAACTGATTATTGAATTTAAATATTTACATCACCATCTCTCATTACTTGTGTACATGCATACTTCTCATTCATGATTGTTTGGGGTTTACAGTTGCAATCTCCAAGTTCCAATGTCTGGAAATTCTGTTCATCGAATCAGTTGCGACGCCTACGAAATACTATGTTTGGTTCCTTATCCGTAAATAGAATATGACTAAACAAAATTCTAACGTCTTCTCGCCTGTCTGTTGTTTCCAAATGAAAATGGCGGAGTATAACTGCAGTTAACACAGTCAATTCCAGCAATGCCATTTTCCAACCTGCATGAGAGAAAAATTAAAGTGGAAACATTAAAATCTTATTTCTCTTTGATGCTACCAAGATTTATGAGTGGAAAGGCTGAAATACCAAGACAATTTCTGGGACCAGCAGAAAATGGTAAGTATGCATGAGTGTCTCGGGTTTTAACATTTTCTGGCAAAAATCTGTCAGGATTGAATTCTTCAGGATTCGGAAATGCTTGCGGATCCCTATGCAGCACATATGTAGAAAACATGATTACAGTTCCAGGTTCCAAAACTGTGCCATTATTCAGTTTCAGTGGACTTCCCAGCTCCCTTCCGGTTCCAAACGGAGTGCTTGGAAATAACCGTAGACTTTCTTTGACGCATCGTTCTAAATATTTCATTTCGCTAATCCACGACAAGTTTAGCGTTTTGCCTGAATTCTCCATGGCATCAAAAACTTGGTCCACCTCCTTCTGACAAGCAGCTTGATGCTCTTGTTCCAGTGCCAGCATCCAGAGGTGTAGTATGAAATTACTGCTGACAGTTTCGAAGCCCTTTAAAATGAGAAAAATAAGCACAAAATGTAATTGTAATTTGTAATGATTTTAAAAAGTAGCAACTACGTGTCACCTACTGCAACGAGCAAGGTAAGCAGCTCTGATATTATTTCCTCATCTGACCAATTTGCATTGATCATCATGTCCAGGGCAAACTTGGACTTTTCATTTGGCTTGTATTTTTCTCGGATCTGCGAATACAAACTAATATCTTAAAGTTTTCAAGGAACCATATTTTTATCGGTGGTTTATTACGTAGATGAATACAATGAATCGTAGTTATGCGATTGTTACGTTTGTCCGTCTGTCTGTCCGTCCGTCCAC
>JAQIXW010000662.1:0-26423 GCA_034700685.1 Willowsia buskii
GTTTTGAAATATGCTCTATCTGTTGAGCATGCAAAATTTTACATTTTCGAATGCAACTTTTTGTCATTTACAGGTTGATGCTGAGAAAGCTCCAATGATTTGATCTGATTTGCAAGATGATTTTGTTGGCTATATACTGTGAATATCTACAATTTATTTGTACACTGATTATCAGTCATAACATATGACTGTAATTTTATTCCGATCTAACATTAAGTTTTTGCCGACATGTTACAAAGTAATTGTTTCTACTTTAATTGTTCATTAAATTATCTCTTAAATATTCTATATTAAAAAATATCGTTGAAGTAGAACATTACCCTAACTAAAATTTGCTACATAGGTAGTTAGAAAATTAACGAATTGTGAAGAAGTCACTAATTATTAGTAGTCGTAAACTATTTTCTAATTATTATACACCATATTTATCCAACCACCCATTCTTCTTAGCAAACATGAGATCATTATAAACACACTCCATTGTGGCCCCCTTGCCATACAAGGACTCATAAAAGTCTGGAGTAAACTTTGTCAATTTTTTGCTCCTAAAAAAGTCCTCCTTCGAAGATCCCTCAAGCAACCACTGTTTCAACGCTGGAGCTGTCGTGTAAACTGACATGACGTGGTCCTCATTTGTATAAAAATCTTTGAACATTGAGAGTGGAGAGTCGTCCACAGCAGCTTCCCGAATTATTCTGGAGAATTCTGCAAAATCCACAATTTTCATTTCATACCCAAACCTTTCCGCTACTGAGACAAATTCTTGGTCTGCATCTGGCTTCAAGCTTAAAATATTGTAGATATCATTTGGCGCATCCGGATTGAAAAATATGCGAACAGATAATTTCGCGCAGACGTCAACCGGAAGGAGGGAAACTGGAAAAGGGTTGCTTGCCATGACGCCATTCTTCATCATAAAGATGTACCTCAACATAAAATGGTTCTGGTCAAGGACAAATCTTCCAGTTTCCGAGTCTCCAGAAATGAACGGGAACCTGAACACTTTCGCTGGAAATCCTCTCTGGATAACTGCCTCCTTCATGATCAAATCCCCAACAAATTTGGTAATCGGATAGGCGAGATGAGTGATCCCATTAAAGTCGTCAGCTTCCGGCCAGTCTTCTGACAGGTTGCCATCCTCCCCGTATGATGTGAGGGTGAGGAGAGTTGACGCATTAAATAAATGTTTAAGTTTCCCTCCAGTGCAGCAAAATTCCAGGACGTTTTTCAACCCTCCAATATTTACAGCTCTTATGGCACTATCCTCTTTTCTGTACACGTCCAAATGCTGGACATGTGCTGCAGTGTGGAAAACGGCGTCGACACCCCCACTAAGCTCCTCCCACATGGAATCCTCCATTCCCAATTTTGGCGACGCCACATTTCCAGTGACACACCGGATCTTCGACATGTCGATATCTTGGAGTAGGGACCTCTCTCTTAAAATCCATACCAGACGGTCCTCCGCACTATGATTCGTTGTAGGACGGATAAGGCAGTGGACTCGGATGACCTGAGAATTTTTGCAAAGTTCTCTAAGGAGATAAGGGCCAAGTGTTCCTGTGACGCCAGTGAGAAGGACGACAGAGATATTTTGAACAGGCGTTTTAGGTTGATTTGGCTGAGGTCTGATGTGGTCGTCGAGAATGGCGTCTTCCTGAATAAGCTGAGCGATTTCACTGGCCGTTGGAATCGGTTTCTCAGCTTCGATTCCTTCAATCACTCGAACCAGAGCGGTGGAAAGGGTTTCGAGTGTGGTGCAGTCCCTTAAGTCGTTGACATTGACTGTCACTCTGTCTCCAAGAAGGGCCTGGACAGCGTTTTTAATTTCGACAAACATCAGGGAATCTACTCCCATTTCTTGGAAGTCTCCACTATCCTGGATTATGTCAGTCTCGTCAAGTTTCAGAATAAACTGGAGAATGAGTCGCAGCTTCTCTTTGACAAGAGCCAATTTTCCTTCTAAATCTTCCAAGTCGTCATATTGTTTCCAGAACTCATCCGACTTCAAACTCATTGGACCGGATGTACCGCTGCCAGATGGAATCGCTTTCCAAATACGCTCATCAAGATAAGAAGAGACATGTGGGCAGAGTTTACTGAACAGTCGGAATGAGTTCACGTTGAGCACTCCAGTTTGTGTATGCTGAGATTTGAGAAGATACTCCAGACCGGTGATGGCCTGCAAATTGGAAAATGGCTTCACTCCGGGTAAGTCAACCTCTATCGCGATTCCCACTTCGCCCCACTGACCCCAATTTATGGACAAAGCTGGAAGACCGATGGAGTGCCTGTAGTGGGCGAATGTATCCTCGAATTGGTTTCCAGCTGAATGGTTACTCTGGCCGGGAGATCCAAATAAAGAGGCAATTGAGGAGAAGAGAACGAAGTGTTCCAAAGTGGGGATATCTTTTGTGACCTCGTGGAGGTTCAAAGTTCCTTTAATTTTCGGAGGAAAGGTGCTCGAGAGATTGTCCCACGTTTGGTTTTCCACTAGACCGTCATGCAGTGTTCCAGCGGCATGCATGACACCTCTCAAGGGAGGATACCTCATTGCGGAAAGTCCAATGAAGATAAGGTCCATGCATTCCTCCAAACTGGAGACATCCAACTGGACAGCTTGAATCTTTGCGGAGTTTTCCCTATTCAGATTTTCTATAGCAGCCGCTTTCAATGAATCCGGCGAATTTCTCCCTGCGAGCAGAATAAATTTTGCGCCATTTGAAACCATCCATTTACAAACTTCAAATCCGATTCCTCCAAGTCCTCCAGTGATAAGGTAGGTCCCTCTTTCATTAAACATGGGTGTATACGTCTCCATTCGTCCATCAACACGCCTCACTTCCGGCATTATGCACACCACTTTCCCCACATGTTTTGCTTTCTGCAGGTAATGCAACGCCTCCCGAATATTGACAGCGTTAAAACGCACATATGGAATAGGGCTGATAACATCTTTTACAATTAATCCCTTCAGTTCCCCGAGAAGACGGCGCCACTCCCCATCATTCATTGCAGAAAGGTCGATAATTGTGTACTCAACATCTGGTCGTAATTTCCGGACTTCGTCAGGCTGCCAAATAGAAAGTTTACTCATTTCTACAAAACGGGCGCCATGAGCACATGCTTTAAGTGTAGCCTCCTTGAATCCTTCACTGGTCAACGAATTAAGAACGACATCAACACCCCGACCATTGGTCACCTTCAGGATATCCTCGGCATAGTCTGTGTTCCTGGAATGGAAGATATGCTGAATGCCCAAAGACTTGAGATAATTTCTCTTCCTTTGACTTCCCGCAGTGGCAATGACTTTTGCGCCAATATATTTGCAAATTTGTATGGCGCTCACACCCACTCCTCCAGACGCCGTGTGAATCAAAACTGTATCATTTTTCTTGACCTTTGCGATGTCAACCAAGCAGTAATAACTTGTTGCCACTACAGCTGGCAAAGTACAGGCTTCGCTGAAAGTGAGATATTTTGGAACCGGAAGTACTGAGTCTTCATGAAGGGTAATATGACTAGGAAGTGCGTTTCCATGGATATTCACCCCAAAGACGGGATCGCCCACTTGCCATTTTGTGACCTGTGGGTGCACACGCTTTACCACTCCAGCAAAGTCGAATCCCACTGCGTTCGAATCCTTGAAGTCTTCTGATGGCTTTAAAATGTTTAAAACATCTTTAAAGTTTAAAGCTGAAGCTTTCACTTGAATTTCAATTTCCGCTTCCCCCACCACCAGAGGATCCATCGGTGCAAATGCCAAATCAGCAATTGAGTTGGTCTCCGGTAAAATAAGCTGAAATCTATCAGAACCAGATGGCAGCTTCAAGTCGTCCAAAGATGGCTTCAAAGAACACAGCTTTGGAATATACCTCACGTTACCCTGGTAAGCGACCTGTGTCTCCTTTTCAGGATTCCAAATCTCGTAAAATATCTGCACCATTCCAGATTCGCTTTCGTTTCCTCCAATATCGACACACCGACAGCGGAGCTCAATCCTTTCGTTTTGCAGAGACTTCACAAATCCCCAGATTGTACTTGAATGATAACCAGTTAAAACGTTACCTTCCACAGGTGCTATTCCATTTGTGAGAACGATAAGCCTCAGGCCTGCACTTTTCCTCAATCCTGTGATAGCTTTGCAAAGATAGAAAAATTGTTGGAGTATATTTTCCTGAGTGAAGTCCCTATTTCCCAACGACCAAGCGTAGATCACTCCTTCGAGAGAGGTATCTTCTGATTTTTCAATACTGTTCATCAAACATGCAAAATCTTCCTCGACATCATCCCGGATCCAAAATTCCGGGAAACTTTTCCCTTCCACTTTTCGAAAGGTAGAGCCCCTCCAAACAACAATTATATTTCTGCCAGTCATACCCGGAATTCGTTCCAGAAGAAATTCACATGTTGGGCAATCCTCCTCACAAAATATTACCCAAGTTTTGGTGACCTTTTCTGAATTAGGTAGTAAATTTCTTGAAGACTTCCAATCATCAATTTTACGTCTTGTGCAAAAATACGAATGGTCTTGATTGACGCACGGAAAAATCTCCACAATTTCAAATCCCGATTCCTCCATAACTTCTTTCCATCCCTGAGCATCCAAAGTGCAATGATTTTTCCTAATTTCGAAATCCTCAAACCGCCAAAATCCTTCAAGCCATCCAAACAAATACGTAATAATTCTGTTGACTCGTGTCATCTCCAACATTTCAAATCTCCCGCCAGGTTTCACTAGCATTTTGATATTGGCCAGAGCCTCCTTCAAATTTCTTGTCGTATGAATTACGTCCGAAGCAAGAACCAAATCGTAATACGCGGGTGTAAAGCCTTGACCAATGGGATCCTCTTCGATGTTCAATTTTTTGAAAATCATATGCTTCAAATGTTTTTCTCCAAATCGTTTCTTTGCCGCTTCAAAAAATGCAGTTGAGATATCTGTGTAGGTGTATTCGAACTCTATCTCGTTATCAGTCAACATCTCTAACATCGTTTCAGTGAAAACACCAGTTCCCGCGCCAATTTCGCAAACTCTGAGAATCGTCCTTTCTTCCTGTTGCTTACAGCGCTGTGCAGCAACAGTGGCAACATCATGTACCATTTTTGCGATTCTAAATAGTTTCCCATAATCTGTGTAAAAGTCGGAGGCAGATGACCAATCAGAGTCTGGTTTTGCTGAGTCATCTGGAAAAAGTATACTGAGGGCTGATTGGCGCCCTTGCAAAATGTCGGAGAGATTTTCGCCAATCTTTAGAATTAGCAGAGTCGGTCTAAAAGTTTCCACAAGATTGACAGTAAACTTGGGAGAGTGAAGTTCTTTTTCTAGTTGTTCCAGTGTTGGCGGAATTTTTGAAAATTTCCAGGAATTTCCAGGTCCAGATTCCAGAATTCCTTCTTCTTCCAAAACATGAAGTAAGAAGCCAAACATTTTTGTAAATTCTGGCGCCACTTTTAAATCCGTAATTAATTCAGCTTCGTTGAACACTGTGGTCAGAGATGGGGTGAGTCCACATTGGAGAATGGCGCGCAATATATTGAAATAAATTAATTGTTTCAGATCCTCATAAATTGTGGTCAGCTCTGGACTAACTTTGTTGTAATTATCGACAATCATTTTGTGGAATTCTCCTGTGTAAATTTTTTCATCCCAAACTGTGACATCGTGAGGATATTGAATGGGGCCAATTTGAGGGCGCCACACTTCCTCCCAGAGGGGAGGCATCGATGATGACTTCTGTTGGTCGAGAACAGCTTCCATAGTTTTTACAGTTGTTTCGATAAGCTCAACATCATGGATGGAGGCAAGTGCATTTCCTGAAGAATCTATAAGCAGGGCTGTGCGTTTTTCACCTCCATAAACGTAAATGAATCTCTCTCCACTGTCTTCCGAACTGTTCGAGAGCCATACGAATTTTCCCACTTTTATTGGAACGTACAGCTTATTTTTCAATTTGTTTGTGAGCTCCGGCATCATAATTGCTTGAATCATGGAGTCCAATACGGCAGGATGGAGGATGTATGGAGGCAACTGTCCTTCAGAACTGGAGGGTGCTTTCACTTTTACGATTAAAGTGTCATCTTCATTTCTCCAAAGCTTCTCCACACTTCTGAAGATCGGTCCAAATTTTAACCCGACGGAAGCTAATTTCTCATAAATTTTGGCTATGTCGTCCTCACTACTGGGTTTTGAAATGACGTCGATAAATTGCTCCTTATCAAAATCCACCAGTTGCTCTTCCGCTGACAAAATTGGAGAAAATGTGGCAGTCGCATGGACCACCCATTTCTGTTCCAAATGAGACCCCACCCAATGGAATATCTTGACACTTAAATCATTCCAGTCGTGTTCATTCTCATTTCTCGTGTTGAACTCCACAGTTGTCTGGAGCTCACAAGTTTTCGACTCCTCCAACGCCAGTGGCGCTTTAATCGATAAATTCTCCAGTTTCATAGGTCTATTAGGCTTGTGCATGGATTCAACAGAGCCTTCAACAGTTGCCAGCCCTGCGGCAAGGCACATCTCCAGAAAACCGGCGCCTGGGAACACAACTGTGTCTCCAATGCAGTGATCATTAACCCACTGTTGGTTTTGGGGGTTGAATCCAGACTTGAACATTTTTATGGAAGATGGATTCGGAATCAGGTAGCCAACCAAAGGATGAATTGCGTTTCCATTTGTGTGGACCACATCAGGCCAAAACTTTTTCCCAATGAATGGATAATGCGGGAGGGATACCTTCTTCCTCTCAAAAAATTGGTCGAATCCATTCCAATCAATGTCAACCCCATTTACGTACAGTTTCGCCAGTGACGCCAGCAGTGTCGACCAATTTCCCTCAGCTCGCTTAAGTGACGGAACACACATCAAAGTCATGTCATTGTTCATCATTGTCAGTGCCGAGAGCACAGGTTGGGGTCCAATCTCGATGAAAATCCGACATCCCAATTCCACCGCATTTTTACTCGCCTTCCAAAATGCCACTGGTTCCCTGGTGTGGCGTACCCAATAGTCATCGTTTATCTTGTCACCTGGCACCACTTCACCCTCCAAACCGGAAATAAAGCCACATTTTTGTCCAACCTCCAGATAAACAGATTTTGCGACGGTACGGTACTCATCTAGAATGGGATCCATATGTTTTGAATGGAATGCGTGGGTGGCATCCAGCACAACGCATTTCAGATTATTATTCTCACAAAACCTGGAAAATTCCAGGATCACCTGAGAATCTCCAGAGAGTACTGTCTGCTGACTGGAATTAATTGCGGCGAAGTCTAAAATCTTATTCTTATTTTCTCCAGCAAATTGCTTCATTGCCTTTTCCACCTGCTCTTTGTCTCCTCGAATGACCAGCATTTTCCCACTTGGTAGACTATCAATTAGTCTACATCTCTCGGCCACCAGCTTGAGTGCATCTTCAACTTTCAAAATACCCGCACAAACGGCAGCTGCAAATTCGCCCAGGCTGTGACCCAAACAAAAATCCGGTTTTATTCCCCACGACTCCCATAATTTGAGTAGGGCGTATTCCACAGAGAAAATTGATGTCTGGCTGTAAAGCGTTTTGTTAAGTTCCCCACCGGAACATGGGCTCCAGAGAATTGGTGCCATTTTAATATTGTAGGATTCCTCAAGGATTTTTGTGCAGTGATCAAAATGCATTCGAAACACTGGACTGGTATCGTAAAGCACATTACCCATTCCTGAATACTGACTACCTTGTCCAGTGAACAGGAAGCAGATTTTGCCAACTTGGGAGGAATTAATTTCTCCCTTGGAATAAGTTTGGGATTCAATCGCATCGCAAATTTCCTTCTTATTTTTGCCAATGATGGTGGCCCTAAAGGGAAAATTTGCGCGCCCAGTGTTGGCGCTAAATGCAATGTCCGGGAGGGAATCATCACTGGAAATGATAACATCTTTGTATCTCCCCAGAAGAATAGTTATCGCTTCCTCAGATTTCCCTGAGACCTTCAAAACGTGAAGAGGCCTTTCCATCATCTGATTAACGGCGAGTACTCTGGAAACCGGAAGTGCTGGAGACTCCTCAACAATGACGTGTGCATCTGTTCCAGTGATTCCAAAAGAACTGACTCCAGCAATCCTCGGCTTTCCTTCGATTCTTTTCCAGGGAATGGCTTCATGTGGAATTATGGCTGGTACAGCGTCCAAATCAATCGCTGGATTCAGTTTTGTGAAATTTCTATGAGCTGGAATGAGTTCATTATGCATTGCCAAGATGACCTTGATAATTCCTGTGATTCCTGAGCAGGCCTCAGTGTGCCCCACATTTGTCTTTACTGAGCCAACAATCAAAGGCTCCTTCCTCTGTGGAGTATGATAAGCCGCTGTTATCGCTGCAATTTCCATAGGATCTCCTACCGACGTTCCTGTACCATGGGCTTCCACAAACGATACCTCCTCCGGGGAGACCCCCGCATCTTGGAGGGC
Source organism: Willowsia buskii (assembly GCA_034700685.1). Classification (NCBI taxonomy): domain Eukaryota; kingdom Metazoa; phylum Arthropoda; class Collembola; order Entomobryomorpha; family Entomobryidae; genus Willowsia; species Willowsia buskii. The sequence continues at coordinate 8,456 of JAQIXW010000662.1, forward strand.
CTCCTTCATCGCTAAAGACTCACAATAAACTGTGGGCGTACCCATACTTTTGGAGACACCTTCTTGCGACATTGATGAACCTCTTATCAATCCCCAGATGTGGTCCCCCTCCTTCAAAGCGTCTGATAACCTTTTGAGGATAAGAACTCCTCCTCCCTCAGCTCTCGCAAAGCCGTTGGCATCTTCTGAGAATGTTTTGCTGTGACCATCTGGCGAGACCACCATGGGCAGCGCGTCCTTATCAAATGGATGGAGTAACATGTTAACCCCACAAGCTAATGCCAGATTTGTCTGCTCCTGGCGCAAAGCCCTGCAAGCTAAGTCTACAGCGACCATCGCAGAACTGCATCCGGATTCTGTGGCAATGCTGGGACCGGTTAAGCCCAGTAGGAAGGAGATGCGGGCTGCAGCGGCACCAATGGAGTTACCCATGTAGGCTCTGTAGAAATCGCTTTTCCCGGAGTGCATCAGGATGTCTTTGTATTCATTCATCCAGGCGCCCATAAAAACTGAACCGGAAGTGCCTCGCAATTTGTGGGGATCAATGCATGCGTCCTCCAAGCCCTCCCAGATGAGCTCGTGGAGGAGGCGGTGCTGAGGGTCCATGAAAAGAACCTCCTTTGGAGATAAGCCTAAACATAGTCGTTATTATTTAGAATTCAAAATTATGAAATGTTTTGAAATTATTAATAAAAATTACCAAAAAATTTAGCATCAAACTCGTCCACAGGAACAGTCAAAAAGCCTGCATTTGTTTTCCTCGCATCCACATTTTGAACCGAACACTGATCCCGTTTCCAACGAAACGGCGGAGGACAACAGGTTCCATCCTGACCTTGGAAAAGAAGATTCCAAAATTCTTCCAAAGTGTTTGACCCTGGAAACCGGCAACTCATCCCAACAATCGCAATCGGCTCGTTTGAGTAGATCGAGGTCATTCCGGATGGATGAGGTAGCAGAATTTCTGGAGAGTGCTTGACCTTGACCAATGGGAGGATATTCTCAGTGTATATTTTTTGCCAGTAAATAAAAACAAGTTTTCCCAGAAGGCCACTTTCCTCCTCCAGATTTTTTACAATGAGTTCGGTTGGATAGTCAAGCAAATTTATGATAGAGATATCGCCTTCAAATCTAAATGATAAAATTTAGCATGATTTTTTAATACAAACTTGAGAATGTGGAATTTTTTAAAGCATTCACATACCCAATCAATGTCTTTCCTTTAGCTAAAGAATTGCAATATTTGCCAGAAATTACTCCAAAATCGTTGCCACCGTTATGGGTCCAATTTTTTAAATGTGTACCAAATGGAACACCTACACAATAGAGAGAAATCTTAACTTTAGATTTTTTAATTAAATTCTGAAAGCAATAGTTGCTATCCTGGACATACCATTCATTTTCAATTTTCCCAGCCAGGTCATCAGACCTTCAAAATGTTTAACAGATGGTTTAAATAGAAAAACTGAAGTATCCCCAGCTCTTTCCGGGAAGATGAATGCTTCCGTCTTCTGAGCAAAAATATCGTCACAGTTTTTCACAGCAATCATAGTGCAGGTCAGATAGGCACAGGTGCTAAATGCCCGAAGAGCAAGGAGCGCGTAGAGTTTTGCGAAATCATCCATTTTTAAGCCAATTTTGTTCCGGTCTTCCTCCAAGTAACAGACAAAGTCAAATCCATGAGTGAGCGCTTCTCTGTACAAAATTTATACTAGAATTTAAGGAAAAATTAAAATATATTTTAAGTATGGATCAAATTTTACCTCAACGGTAAGGAAATCTTCTGAGATGCAATTACAGCAATGCTCCGTGTTGTATTGGCGCGTCTCAAGGAGTAGCATAATATTAGTGCTTTTGTGACATCTTCGTCCGTTAGGGCGCATGTCACCCAGGCTTGGCTGTGAAGTCCTAGAAAAATATCAAATATTAAAAATAATATAGAAATTGGTCTGCATTGTTGAGATGTTATTATCAGCAAAAAACTAATCATCACTTACCCGGCATAATTAATTAGGATGCGCTGAAATCACAAAAACCGACTACCAAATCCAAAGTTATTGACTATCAATTATGGCTAATGAACAACTGAAAACGATTAAAATATATACTTTTTATCGAACTTAGAAACACGCATGTACTCGAGATAAAACTAAATTTTATATTCGAAAAGTTGAATATTGCTATTGGTTTTAATCTACACTTAATTATTAAAGGGTTGGAATAAAGGAGAAAGATATGAAATTGCATAAGAACAAAATTTACGGGATATTTACTTTAGATACATATAATTAGATATAATATTCCTTCATATCTATTTATTTAAAAAATATATTTCTGAAAACCCTTAATGAATTATTGTATGCTGATAGTGCAAAAAGATGAATCTGGAACTTTTCTTCTCTGCTGAAATTTTATGCCTTGGTTTGAATCAAGCAATAAAAAGAATTGAACACTTTCTTGTTACGTCTTCTGAATGAATTTTTAATTTAATGCTTAATTACTCAAACGTGTTCATATCGTACGAGATGACCTATTACAAAAACTCTCAGTTGACCAAGGATTTCCCGGTCTTAGGAAAGATTAAGTAATAAGTTTACTCATCATAGTAGGGTAATAGGTCTTTGCCACAAGCAATAAAATCATCACACAGGAGCTGAGTTGCGTTGCGATAGCGAGTACAGGTTTAGTTTACGTTGATACTTTATTACAGGAATTTCCAAGAAGTTCCAGAGGAAATTGTGTTTTAGAGCAAAGAAAAACTTTAATAGCCACAAATCATTAGACAGGTGAGGTGAAAGACAAGAATGAATGAATGAATGAATGAATGAATGAATGAATGCAAATACGGGTATATAGCAATATATTTGAATTGTTATATTTCAATTACTTCTCTCCACAAGTCCCTACATTTACAGTTTCAGCACTTGTAATTTGTTGTCATCTCATTTTAGAATTATAATGGAATAATTTTTTAAACAGATATTTGATAACTGATAATGGAAACTATACTTCCATCAAGAAAATGTTAATGTAAGCGTAAATCCAATTAACCATTCATCTATTTGAGATCCCTTGCTCTCGTCTTGTAGTTTTGAAGTTTTCCTTTTGTCCACACGCAAGAAGGATTTTACGTAATTACGTAAGGATTCAGAATTAACCTTCCATTTCAATCTCACAGGCAATAAATCAAACAAGCTGTCTTGAATGTATGAGTAGTAGGAAGCGCAGTTCATTTTTCTCGTGTCTGGTGAACCATTTGAACCCAGGGTAAGATATTTCATAGTCATGAGTCATGGCATATTATATCAGTCAGACCCACATAATATGCACATTTTTTCTTCTAACAGGAATAGAGCATAATGAATTTGTCACAATACAAAAATGTTATTGGCAAAATTTGCAAAGCATCGAACAGTTGTGGGTGGTTCGATTGTTTGAATTCCTTAAAAGATTAAGTTGGCTTAGCTACCTACATATTATTTGTGAATACAACGTATGATATATTGGGGAGTCATAAAACGTGTTTACAATTCCAGATTACAAAAATCGTTGGAGATGTAAAATTAGTATATACTCAAGTATTACTGCCATGCTTCGACTCACTTTGACATTCACTTCAGAAAATATTTGTCACACTATTTCGTGGAGAGACAAGACATTACGTGTTCTATTTTATGTACTATGTATTTGTGCAATGGCAAGAAGGAGAAGGAGTACATAAAATATGTATCGCCTAAGATACTACTTATCTAAGTAAAATTGGTTGCTCATCTTGCATGATAAATCTGACTCATTATTATAATTTCTGAGAGAAGCAAACCCGTTATTTAAATCATCTCTGCCAAGTAACCAGATAGAGGAATTTTCTTGTATTTCCGAGAACCAAACTTCCTCTCATAAAATATTTTATTACAGAAAAATGCAACAGAGTTACATACATGCAAAAACACATAATACCCTACAGAAAGTATATTAAAGACGATATCAACCATAATCGATTTTCCTTTTTATTTTTCACACTGCGCATATAACACATTTGAAAATGAAAAACAATATTATTTTTAACATTCGTTTATATATTTCAGGTCATGCGGAAATAGCAGTAGCTCCAGTTCAGTTCAATACTACTGAGGAAATGGCGTCATATAAATCTTATTTTGCTGCTTGGTATACATCCATGGCATCAAAAATATTCATATTTGGGAATTTTGCAGGCTTAAGAAAGCATTCTTTACTACCAATCGTTTTACTGTTTTCATTTCCACTTTCAGTTAGTTTAAATATACCTATACAGAACCCACTTTCTAGGGTTTTTGACAAAAACAATGGACACCATTTCCACATTTTCTTTGATAATGCAAGCCAATCTTCAGTAGATTCACTTTATACATTATTTCAACAATTAACTGGAAATGTGGTATATTCCCTTCAAAATGTGCATAGCTCATCTACAGCACGGCTACCCACAAATGAATCCAACGGAACAGAAAGTTATTTGCATTTGTTCCACCATTCAATTTCATTGGTGCATGTGCATGCAAACTACGTGTCGTATAATGCATCAATTCTGTCACATGAAATAAAAATATCAAGTCCGAAATTCGTGGTTTACATGTTCGATAGTTTCAATACATCAAATTGGTTTCTAACTGATATTCGTGTCATATTATCTACAGCTTCTTTTACATTTATTATTGTAAATAGCACGGAACTGTATCGTCTTTGCTCTTTGTGTATTGCAAGTAGAATGATCCAAAATATCACCGAGACTGATGACATCAATCTGAAAACTTTAAGCGATTTTGCACCTGTTGACCTCAACGGAAAATTTGTTCCTTCAAATGTTAAGGGGATATACACTGGCTCAATCAAAAACTGTGATCGACCAACAAATATCACAATTCCATGGCATTTTCAAAATTTTACAGCACCACGGTGTACAATGCGAAGTTTAAGTCAAAGTCTTAATCTTACAATTATAAACGGAAGATACCACCCGAATACAGTGGGCTTTGGAATACGTAAACGCACTCATCTAAGAACGATTCCAATGTACAAAATAGAGCTTCGTATTGCTCAAGTCTTGGAATACGGCTTTGAATCCAAATCTTGGTCTTTTGTTGTTGTTAAGGATAACCAGGATTTGTATGCTGACGCCATAACTGGCATGTTTGATGTAGTTTTATGGACCTATCTGGGTGCTGCGGTTATTCTCATGCGCATGTCTCTTGTGATATCCATACGGGTAATATCTCAAACAACCGAAAGTTCAGTAGGAGTATACAAATTTGCTGTATTGAGTTTAAAAACATTTTTCAAATCTAGACTCTATTCTAAACTGAACTCCTACTTGCCAAAATGGAAACATATAAACATGTTAAAAATCAACAAGTCAATAATATGGGCTTTAACAATGAGCACTTTGATAAGCACTGCTTACAGAGCGGGGCTCATTTCTTTCCTCACAAAATCAAAATCCAATTCGTATCCAGAAAAGGTTAGAGATTTGGTTAAAAGTGTGAATATGATAGCTACGTTTCAATCAGTCCATCTGAATCAAGCTGAGTTAAATTTATCCATTTTGCATATTATCAATACAAATTTTACCCATAGAAAGGGGCGGAAACGGATTTACAAATCTCTTAGAAAACTAAAATCTATTCTGAAGTACTATCCTGAAAACGATGTTGGTATGCAAGATTTTACTGCCAAAATATATCTTCAGTTTAATGTTTTTATCAATCAACAGTCAAAATATAATATTTCTGAACAGTTTGCTATATTTGATACTGATGATAGAATTCGAAGGCAAGACGAACTATTGCAGCTTTTCGTACCATCTAAATGGGTGTCTCCAGTAGTGCCTGTGAACAGGTTTTCCTTTTCGGCACCCTATTTGGTAGAGAGAAATTACTTGTATCCTGCAATTAAGAGGGAAATTGGTAAAATTTTCGAAAGTGGCTTTCACCACAAGTGGGAAAAATATAGTTTGGAAGTTCGTTCACTTTATAACGTTAATGAAACAAAATCAGCTATTTTAGGGAGTACAAAATCTTTGGCAAATGATAAACTCTTGACAGATGAAAAGCATTGGTTGAGTTATCACAGAGCTAAAAATTTCATTAGTGGTGGAGGTAGCCTAGTTCACCCGAAACCTAAACCATTAGCCTTTCATGAATTAATAATAATATGGATAGTCCTCTTGATTACATTGTCGGTAGTGACATTAGTGTTTTTAGGTGAATTTCATTATTTCAGATTTTGTAATCAGATCTGGGTTAAATACATATAGGCGAAATAAACGTTAAAGAAACAAAATGGCTTGCAGTATAGTCGACATAATATGAATGGGTTGTCTAATATTTTGCGCTTCTAGTTACATATTTCAAATCATATTTCAATAAATGTTTGTATTATTGTGACAAATGCTTTAATTATCTATGTATAAGCATGTCAAATCATTCACAAAGGAATTAGTTTTTATTATGAAAACTTACCAGTATACAATTCGCGCTATGGAACGAATCGCACTATCGCACAATGTATCTGTATGAGAAAAAATAATAAAAACCTTAATTGCTTAAATGTATTAATTTATTAATGTTAAATGCTTGATTTTAGACATAAATACATACAAAGAAAACAGTATGCATCTCAAAAAACATCAAAAAACCTTACTTTGTTAACCTAACCTTAACCCACATTTATCCTAACCTTCCCTATTCCACCAAGCAAATCCAAGTAATGTGAAAATGTGAATACTTTTTGACCACTTCAAAAAAAGCAGCCTAATGATTCATATCCTCTTCTGGATGTAGTAATCTTGACTGGATGGCTGGAATGTGTCGTGCGTGTAGTGTCTAGCTTTTAATTGGCTTACCTAAATATTACTTCTTAATACAACGTATGGTATATTGTGGATTCATAAAACATGTTCATAATTCCACCCTACAAAAATCGTTAGAGATATACAATTAGTATATGCCCAAGCATTTATATTATGCTTCAACTCACTTTGACAATCATTTACAAAATAATTATCACAATTTTTCTTGGAGAGAGAAGACATTACGTGTCCATTTTCTATTTATAAGTTTAGCAATGTTCTTTCTCCTTCTTGTCATTACACAAGTGCATTGTGCATAAAATATGTATCGCCAAAGAGAGTACTTACTTTCATGAAACTGTTTGCTCATTATGCTCGTAAGATCTGATTAAAAATTTCTGAGAGAAGCAAACCCGTTATTTGAATCATCTCTGTAAGGTCACCCGACCCGATTTTCTTTGTATTTCCCACAGCATAACTTCGTCTCATAAAATACTTTATTAAGGTTAAAATTCAGCATAGTTAAATACATACAAAAGCATTTAATGCCCAACAATAAGTGTATTGAATACAGGAGAATAGATCAATAGATTTCCCTTATACATTTTCACGGTGCTAGACTATTGCGCATATAATACATTTAAAAATGAACAACAATATTATTTATATCATTCTAACCGGTTGTTTGTTGACCGTGTCCTATTTTGGAATTGCTGAAAAACAAAACTAACCTAAAAACTTATTTTAAGTCAAGCGGAAGTTGCAAAAGCTCTAGTCTAGTTTAATACTACTGCGAGGTGGTAAAACTATCTTGTTTTTTAGGCTTGTTATGCATCCATTTCATCAAAAATGTTCAAATTTGTAAATTTTTTTAGCTTAAAAAAGCATACTTTACTAGCAGTCGTTTTACTGCTTCTTTCTACTCTCACCATTAGTGCAGACATGCCTAAACGGAGCCCACTTTCCAGGATTTTTGACAAAAACTATAGATATCATCTCCGCATTTTCTTTGATGAAGCAAGTCAATCTTCAGTAGATTCACTTTACACAGTATTTCAACACTTAAGCGGAAGTGTGGTATACTCGCTTCAAAATGTGCATAGCTCATCTAAAATACAGCTACCCAGAAATGAATCCAACGGAACAGAAAGCTGTTTATTCCACCATCAAATTTCATTGGTCCATCTACATGCAAACTACATGTCGTATAATACGTCAATTCTGTCACATGACATAAAAGTATCAAGTCCGAAATTTGTGGTTTACATGCTCGAAAGTTTAACTACATCAAATAAACTTCTGACTGATACTCGTGTGAAACTATCTACAGCTTCGTTTACATTTATTATTGCAAATAGCACCGAATTGTATCGCCTTTGCTCCTTGTGTTCTGCAAGTAGAACGATTCAACTGATCCCCGAAATGAATAGTATGAATCTGGAGACCTTAAGTAATTTTGCACCTGTAAACCTCAATGGAAAATTTGTTCCATCAAATTTCAGTGGAAAAGTTGATCACATTAGTTTGATCACAGGTTGTGATCGACCAGCAAATAATACAAAGCCATGGCAGCATCTACATTTGACTGCACCACTGTGTACAATGCTATCTCTAAGTCAAAGTCTTAATTTTACATTTAAAAATGGAATAAACCGAATAAATACACCGGGTTCTGGAATACGTAAATACAATTATCTAAGATGGGTTCCAATGCGCAAAATTATAGAGCCACGTACTGCTCAAGTACTGGAATACGGCTTCGAATCCAAATCTTGCTCTTTTGTTGTTGTTAAGAATACTCAGGATTTGTATGCTAACGCCATAACGGGCATGTTTGATGTCATTTTATGGACTTTTTTGGGTGCTGCTGTTATTATCATGCGCATTTCTCTTGTGCTATCGATACGGGTGGTATCCCAACCAACCGAAAGTTCACAAGGAGTATATAAATTTGCTGCATTGAGTTTTAATACATTTTTCAAAACTGGATTCCAAATTGAAATTTTACTCGCCAAAATGGAAACATGTAAACTTGTTAAAAATCAACAGGGTCATATGGGCTTTAACAATGAGCACTTTGATAAGTCTTGCTTACAGAGCAGAGCTCATTTCATTCCTCACAAAATCAATATCTAATTCGTATCCAGAAACTTTCGAAGATTTGGTGGAAAGTGTGAATATGGTGGCAACGTTTCAATCGATTAATCCGAATCAAACCGAGCCATTTTCATCCATTTTGAATACTAGTTTGCGGCCAGGTTTCAAGCATCTTTCAAAGCTAAAACCTATTCTGAAGTTTTATCCTAGAAATGATGCTGGCATGCAGAATTTTACGGCCCATGTATTCCTCCACTTTAGTGCTGTTTTGATCAGTCAGCAGTTAATATACAATATTTCTGACCAGTTTGCAATATTTGACACTGATGATAGAATTCAAAGGCAAAACGAATTATTACAGCTTTTCGTACCATCTAAATGGGTGTCTCCGGCAGTGCCTGTGAATCAGCTTTCCTTTACAGCGCCCTATTTGGTAGAAAGAAATTACTTGTATCCTGTAATTAAAAGGGAAATTGGTAAAATTTACAAAAGTGGTTTTCACCAGAAATGGGAAAAATATAATTTAGAAGTTCATTCACTTAACAACATTTTAAAGACAAAATCAAAAATTTTAACAACCATAAAATCTTTGGCAAATGATAAACTTCTCACAGATGAAAAGCATTGGTTAAGTTACCATCGAGCTAAAAATTTCATTAGAAGAGGAGGTAGCATAGTTTACACAAAACCAAAACCCCTCACGTTTCATGAATTAATAATAATATGGATAGTTCTCTTGATTACATTGTCGGTAGTGACATTAGTGTTTTTAGGGGAACTTAACTATGCCAGATTGTGTAATTTGATTTCTGTAAACCAAAATGCAAATATCTACGCAAAATGAACGCGCAAAAAACAAAATGGCTTGAAGGATAGTCGACATATATGGTTAAGGTTGCCTCATGTTTTGCACTTCTATTTACATTTTTCAAGTCAAGTATTGTTAATATAGATATATATTATTGTAACATAAGCTTAAATTATGCATTAATATTTCAAAACGTTTACAAAGAAATTAGATCTTATTTTCAAAACTTAGCACTATGTCATTCACACCATGAAACAAATCGCACAATGTATCAGATAGTATGGGGAGAATAAATACACAATTGCATAAATTGCTTCAATTGCTTTAATGCATCAATTTATTATTATTCTAAGCTTCATTTTATGCAGAAATACCCACAAAGGAAGCAACAGATATCTCTAAAAACATTAAAAAACATTACTATGTTAACCTAACCATAACCCACACTTAACCCAACCTTCCCTATTTCACCAAGCAAATCCAAGAAACATGAATATATTTCGCCACTTCAAAGAAAGCTGCCTGCTTAATCATATGCGGTTCTGGATGCAGTGATCTTGACTGGAATGTGTAGTGAGTGTAGTGTGCAGCTTTAATTGGCTTACCTGCATGTTATTTGTGAATACAACGTAAGACATAAAGCGGACCTATGAAAAATGTTCATAATTCCCCATTACGGAAATCATCAGAGATGTACAATCAATATATACCCAAGTATCTTCATCGTGGTTTGACTAACCTAGACATTTACTTCAGAAAATATTTACCACAATATTTCGTGGAAAGACGACACATTACATGCTCAATTTCTATTTATAAGTTAAGCAGTGTTTTTTCGTCTTCTCGTCATTACACAAATGCATTGTACATAAAATTGTATCGCCAATTGCCAAAGATAGAACTTACCTTAGTAGAATTGGTTGTTCATTTTGCATGTAAGCTCTGAGTCAGAACTTCTGAGAGAAGCAAAATTGTTATTTAAATATTCTCTGTCAGGCTACCCGGCAGAAGAATTTATTTTTATTTCCTACAACCAAGCCCCTTCTTAACGGGCTTGATCAAATGTTTTTTCAAGGTGATAATGCAGCAAAGATAAACTTGTACATTGAAAAAAACGTCTTAAAAAATATATTGAAGACTATATCAACCATACTAAATTTTCCTTTTCATTCCTCACACTGCACATATGAAACATTTGAAAATGAACAACAATGTTAACATTCTAACCTTCGTTTTTCTACCGTGCTCTATTTTAAAACTGCTAGAAAAGAAGCAGCGACCCAGTAATCAATAAATTTATATTAAGTCCGGCGGAAATAGCAGTAGCTCCAGTCTAGGTTAAAACTGCTGATTGTGAGGAAATCGTGTCATTGTAATCCTGTTATGTATATTGGTATACATCCATTTCATCAAAAATGTTCAAATTCGTAAATTTTTCAAGCTTACAAAAGCATTCTTTACTACCAATTGTTTTATTGTTTTCATTTCCACTCATTATTAGTTTAGATATGCCTAAACGGAGCTCACTCACTGGGATACTTGAAAAAAATGGTAGATATCATCTCCGCATATTCTTTGATAAAGCAAGCCAATCTTCAGAAGATTCCCTTTATACAATATTTCAACACTTAAGCGGAAAAGTGGTATACTCGCTTCAAAATGTGCATAGCCCATTTAAAATACGGCTACCAAGAAATAAATCCAAGCGAATAGAATATTATTTGTTCCACCATCAAATTTCATTGGTGCATCTACATGTAAACTACATGTCGCATGATAAAGCAACTTTGTCACATGAAATGAAAATATCAAGCCCAAAATTTGTGATATACTTGCTTGACATTTTAAATACATCAAGTTGGCTTCTAACTGATACACGTGTCATATTATCTACAGCTTCGTTTACGTTTATTATTGTAAATAACACCGAATTGTATCGTTTATGCCCCTTGTGTTCTACAAGTAGAATAATCCAAAATATCACCAAGACGAACGATATAGATCTGAATACTTCAAGTGATCTTGGACCTGTCGACCTTAACGGAAAATTTGTTCCTTCAAATTTAAGTGGAAAGGTAATTGGTTCAATCACAAAATGCGATCGAGCAACCGACAACAAAAATCCATGGCAGCATCTGAATTTGACAGCACCAGTATGTACGATGCTAACTTTAAGTAAAAGTCTTAATCTTACATTTTGGAATGGAAGAAACCGAATGAATACTCTCGGCTTTGGAATAAGTCATTGCACTTATCTAGTAATGGCCACAATAAGGAAACGTATAACAGAACGTACTGCTCAAGTCTTGGAATATGGCTTTGAATCCAAATCTTTGTCGTTTGTGGTTGTTAAGAATGCTCAGGATTTGTATAATGACGCGGTAACTGGCATGTTTGATGTAATCTTATGGATCTATTTGGGTGCTGCAGTTATTCTCATGCGCATTTCTCTTGTGCTATCAATACGAGTAATATCGTTAGCAGCCGAAAGTTCACAAGGAGTATACGAATTTTCTGTATTAAGTTTTAAAACATTTTTCAAAACTGGGCTCTTTTCTAAATTAAAATCTTCCGTGGCCAAATGGAAGCACATAAACTTGTTAAAAATCAACAGGGTTATATGGGCTTTGACAATGAGCACTTTGATAAGTATTGCATACAAGGCCGAACTTGCATCATTTCTCACAAAACCGAAAGCTAATTCGTATCCAGAGACTTTAGAAGATTTGGTAGAAAGTGTGAACATGGTGGCAACGTTTCGAACAGCCAATTCCAATAAAACTGAGTCAGTTCTATCTATTTTGGATATTGTCAATAGAACCGCTACACGATCAGGATTGAAACCCCTTGAAAGGCTAACATCTATACTGAAGCACTATCCTAAAAATGATGCTGGCATGCAGAATTTTACAGCCCAAGTATATTTTCATGTCAATAAAGTGTTTATTAATAATACTTATGATAAATTTGCTATATTTGACGCCGATTTTAGAATTCAAAGGCAATATGAACTATTGCAGCTTTTCGTACCGTCTAAATGGATGTCTCCTGTGATGCCAGTAAAAAGGTTTTCATTCCCATCACTCTATTTGGTAGAAAGAAATTACCTGTATCCTTCAATTAAAAAGGTAATTAGTAAAATTTTTGAAAGTGGCTTTCACCGGAAATGGGAAAGATATAATTTGGAAGTTCGTTCACTTTATAACGTTAATGAAACAAAATCAGCAATTTTAAGCAGTACAAAATCTTTGGCCAATGATAAACTCTTGACAGATGAAAAGCATTGGTTGAGTTATCATAGAGCAAAAAATTTCATTAGTGGTGGAGGTAGCCCAGCTCACACAAAACCTAGTAAACCCTTAACGTTTCACGAATTAATATTAGTATGGATAGTTCTCTTGATTACATTGTCGGCAGTGACATTAGTGTTTTTAGGTGAATTTCATTATTTAAGGTTCTGTTATCTAACCTCGGTAAAATATGTCTAGGGGAAATAAACCTTCAAATAACAAAATGCAATGAAGGATAGTTGATATAACATGCTTAGGTTGCATAATTTTCGCGCTTTGATTTATATTTTCCAAATGATATTTAAACAGATGTATGTATAATTGTTACAAATGCTTTAATTACGTATTAATATATGAAAACATTTAGGAAGAAAATAATTCTAACTTTGAAAACTTAACACCATGCCGTTTACACTATGAAACAAATCGCACTATGTATCATATTGTATTTGAAAAATAAATGGATAACGGCATCAATTGCTTTAGCAGATCCATTTATGTTTACAATAAAACATGTTTTTACAATGAAAATACTGATGCAAATTGTTAGCCCGTTTCATGCATCTGACTTTCTTAAGAAATATAAATTGATATTTCCTTGTATTACTTACGAGTTTAACGCATTACGTATAGTAGATTCTAAGGAAAAGCATATTTGAAATAGCATGCTACAATTTGTAATTTGCAAATTTCATCAGTCACGTGGAATCGATATATATGCAAGCATTACTACTGTGTTTCGATTGGCTTTGACATTCATTCGCCCTTTATTACAAAATGTTTGTGACGAAATTTTTGTGGATAGACGAGACATTACGTGTTCACTTTCTACTGATGAGTTATGAGCAACGTTTTTCCTATTTCTTTGCATAAGTACATTGTACGTAAATTATGCATTACCAAAGACACTACTTAATTTAATGAAGCTGTCTGCTCATTAATATGCATGTAAGGAGAGAAGCAAACAATGTGCTGTTATTCAAATTCTCTCTACCAGGAAACCCGATAGAAGAATATTTCCTTATATCTTCCACAACTAAACTTCTCATGAATTATTTTATTAAGGTGAAAATACAGTAAAATTAATTACAAAAAAATCAATTGAAAGGCAGGGTTAACCATAACCAATTTCCGCCAAATATTCTTCACGCTGCTAGAAAGTTGCGCATTTAAATCTTGAATTTTAAATTTTAACATTCTAACCTTACGTTGGTTTATTTTGTTCTGCTTTGGAATTGCTAAAAAGAAAGTCACATATTTACTAACCAAGCCAAAAAATATAGCTTAAGTAAGGCGGATATTGAAGTGGCTGGTTCTATAGTACTGACGATGAGAGTAGTAGTAGTGGCAACATAGAAGATAATCTTGTTTTGTAACTTGGTATGCATCCATGGCATTAAAAATGTTCAAATTTGTAAAAGCTTTAAGCTTAAGAAAGCACTTTTTACTACCAGTCCTTTTACTGTTTTTATCTACAATTTCTATGAGTTCAGCTACTCCTAAACGAAGTGTACTTTCTAGGATATTTGACAAAAACGATGGATATCATCTCCGAATTTTCTTTAATGCAGCAAGCCAATATTCAGTAGATTCACTTTATACAGTATTTCAGCACTTAACCGGAAATGTGGTATACTCTCTTCAAAATGTGCATAGCTCATCTAAAATACAGCTACCCGGAAATAAATCCAATGGAATAGAAAGCTGTTTGTTCCACCATCAAATTTCGTTGGGACACGTACATGCAAACTACTTGATCAATAAATCTATTTTGTTACCTGAAATAATACTATCAAATGTGAAATTCGTGGTTTATATGGAGAACAGATTCAATAAACCCAGTTGGTTTTTAACTGATACACGCGTCACGTTATCCACAACATTTTTGACATTTGTCATTGCAAATAACACAGAATTATATCACCTTTGTCCTTTATGTTTGTTGAATAGATTGTATGAAAAGATCCCCGTAACGAATGATATAAATCTGGCGACTGTAAAAGATTTTGCACCTGTAAACCTCAATGGAAAATTTGTTCCTTCGGATTTCCCTGGAAAGGATATTGATACATTTACAAGTTGTGATCGAGCAACAAGTAGCAAAAATCCGTGGCAGCATCTAAATTTGACAGCACCACTGTGTACAATGCTAAGTTTAAGTCAAAGTCTTAATCTTACATTCAAAAATGGAAGAAACCGAGCGAATACACTGGGCTTTGGAATACGTAAAATCAGTTACCTAACATGGGCCACAATAAGCAAACACATAACGCCAAGTATTGTTGAAGTCCTAGAATATGGATTTGAGTCAAAATCGTGGTCTTTTGTTGTTGTTCAGAATACTCAGGATTTATATGCTGACGCCGTAACTGGCATGCTTAATGTAGTTTTGTGGACTTATTTAGGTGCTGTAGTGATTCTCATGCGCATTTCTTTTGTGCTATCAATACGGGTGATATCTCAAACAACTGACAGTTCAGTAGGAGTGCCAAGGATTATTGTATTAAGTTTAAAAACATTTTTCAAAACTGGGCTCTATTCCAAATTGAAGTCTTATTTGCCAAAATGGAAGCATATAAATTTGTTAAAAATCAATAAGCTTATATGGGCTTTGGCAATGAGCACTTTGATAAGTACTGCTTATAGAGCCGAGCTTATTTCATTCCTTACAAAATCAGTACCCAATACGTATCCAGAAACTTTAAGAGATTTGGTGGAAAGTGTGAACATGGTAGCAACGTTTCAATCGATCGATCTGAATCAAACTGAGTCAGTATCATACATTTTACATCTGACCAATGCAATCTTTTCACGTCTAAATGGTTCAATATTTAGATTCAAGCACATGGACTACCTAAACTACCTTGCTAAATTACGATCTACATTAAAGTTTTATCCTAAAAACGATGTTGGTATGCAGGATTTTACCTCCCAAATATATCTTCATTTCAGTGATCAGTCAACGAATAGTAATTCTGAACCGTTTGCTATATTTGATACTGATGATAGAATTCAAAGACAAAACGAACTATTGCAGCTTTTTGTACCATCTAAGTGGGTATCTCCTGCAGTGTCTGTGAATAAGCTTTCATTTGCAGAACCCTATTTCGTAGAAAGAAATTATTTGTATCCTGCAATTAAGATGGAAATTGGCAGACTATACGAAAGTGGCTTGCATCAAAAATGGGAAAAACATAATTTGGAAGTTCGTTCACTTTATAATTTTTATGAAACAAAATCAACTATTTTAAACACCACAAAATCTTTGGCAAATGATAAACTGTTGACAGATGAAAAACATTGGTTGAGTTACCATAGAGCAAAGAATTTCATTAGTGGTGGAGGTAGCCTAGTTCACACAAAACCTAGTAAACCCTTGACGTTTCACGAATTAACAATTATATGGTTAGTTCTCTTGATTACATTGTCGGCAGTGACATTAGTGTTTCTAGGTGAATTTCATTATGCCCGGTTGTGTAACTTGATCTCGATAAACAACGTCCTTACCAAACAAACCGGTAAAAGAACAAAAAAAAGTTTGAAAAAATCAATCACTTTATGGTTAAAATTAATTAATGCTTTTAAAAGAAGTGTGAGCGTATACTGATATTTTTGAAAAAGCATTTAAAAAAGACAAAACATATTTGTAGTATTATATTGCATTGTATTATATTAACAAATTATTTGTATAGTATAAACAGATGCATTACAATTGTTTAGTATGAGTTTTTAATCAACAATAAATACATTAAAAGAATTCGTAAGGTTTCTCAAAATATTTATTTTAATATAAGAGACATAGTCATTATATAACTAGCAAAATGTTAATCGTGTTTGTCACAATATTCGCAAAAAAATTCGCTTTCGTCCCCCTGTCAAAAACAGCAACACCATAACAGAACGAAATTGGCCTTTGTGCTTGCAAACTTTTACGCCAAAACTGCATGCTTCGCCTATTTACAACAGCAGCAAAAACTCCCGAGCCAAATCCTTCAATTTTTGCTTTCTGTGCCCATCTATATTTTATCAACCGATAACTAAACTCATGGCATTCTGTGGCCATAGGAACGCTCTCAAATATTACCATATAGTTTACACATCCAATTAATAAAAACAGCAAGTACAACTCAATTGGTAATATTTTAAAGCATATTATAACCACAATATTTGATATTATACTTAATAAAAGCCCCGAAAATAACATTGCACCAGCAATATATCTAACAGGCGTTTCTCCAACTTGAAGAATGCACTGCAATTGCTTGTATTTGGAAAGTGCTGATAGTCCTGGACGTAATTTACTAATTTTGTAAAGGCACTTCAAATAACTGTTAAAAATTACCATTGCTGGCACCAATACAAGAGTGTATGTTCTAGTGGCCTCTAGAACGCACCAGTTTGTAAAAAAAATCTAACAATTGTAAATACAACTTTTGATCTTAATGATTTAAAACAATTTTTGAAAAGAAGATATCCGGGGTCAACCCCAGCCAATATTCCAAACGGGGCTAAAAATACCCCAGTGAGAATTAAGAATGTTACCAAAGCATTCATAAGTAAGCCCATTATGTCCACTGGCCAATCACCCGCAAAGAGTTTATTTAGTTCTAAATTTGAATAATAAAGAAGTAAATATTTAGCTAATTAGCAAATGTTAATAAATTTTTAAAGACTTACCTCGTTTCATCAAGAATATGTGATCCCGTCTTTTGTCTTTCTCTCTTTCGATAGCTTCGTGAAGAGTTCGAAGCGTTTTGTCGAATCCAAACAACATATATAAAGTTAGACTGAGATCTTTCATGTATAATGCATTAACTGCGTTGAGGGCAATGCATAACATAATAAAAATGGCCAAAGCAAAATGTAATAGTCAGAGATGGAGATAATATGCACGAAAAGTTCTAGAAATATGCATGCAAATATGCACGATAAATGGCCATTTTAGGA
>JAQIXW010000663.1:0-26394 GCA_034700685.1 Willowsia buskii
GTTTCCTTCATAAAAAATCAATCGTACTACAAATCTGTGCTACGTGCAGAATATATAGCCTGACATGCGATTCATGTTATCTTCTTCAATACCATGCTGGTTTTGAAGAAAAAAAAAACAATTTCTTTCATTTCCCTTTTCCGAATGCGTTTTACGTTCATTTGATGATGCATTTTCATTACTTGTCGATTCGATCACTTTTTCTGATGCGACGTGAGCTCAACATAATGTTTAGATGCATCACTATAATAGCAACACGATAAAGCAGGATAAGGAGGAAACAGAAGTGAAGATCAAAGTTGTAGGACGTAACCCAGTTGGAAATCTAGTTATTTTTTGTTGTTTAAAGATTGCATGCGCATGCAAGCGAAATTAAAACCATGTAGTAACGCTCTATACCGAAGAGAATCATGAATGATAGTGGTAATTTGGCATGCGTTACTCATCTTCATTTCATCATCATTTTTCATTTCTACCATTCAAATCTCAATAGTTTACTTCTGGCTTGTTTCCGCAATATACATACCTTTAAGTAAGACTAGGTATTTATGGCTGTTGGTCATATCGTAATTCGTTTTACTGAGATGAATCCCGTTTCGAAGGAAAACTTTTACAGGTAAAAATTCACTTATAGTCATTTGAGAAGATTCATTCAAAAGGAGGGAAAGGTGAGGTATGTAATGTATATATAGTGTGGTGAACAGTGGTGATGCCCATGTACAGAGCCACACATATATAACACCTTCTACCACAACGATTACTGGTTACTTCATCCCCATCAAATCTGCAAAAGGGATGACGACTAGTTGAGTCGTCTACAAGAACGTTTCCTATACAAATTTAGTTTGGCAAAGGGATGCTGCTGTAAAACTTTGTACACGAAAAATTCTCAAAACCTTTAATGAAACCGGTTTCATTAAGGCTCACACACAGTGAATGTATGGCACTCGTTGCTGCTCATCTGCTACTTTTATTTTTTGCCTTAAGTATTTCTTCTCTTCCTAGATAACCTGATGATTAGAACACACAAAAGTAAGATGTGCACTAAGATTTTGTGTATTTGACTAGAGATGTTCTCAAGATTTATTTAGTCTTTGGTCTTAATTTGCGTATCACACAGAATTCTTAACTAAGGCATCTTATCATCCGGCTGCGATGTGTGATCCGTGTACAGAATGAATGGGTTGAAAATAAGATGAGATAAAAGGGAGACAGAGAAAAGAGCCAAAGGGGAAACCACAATTGTTGCTTTTCCTTATAAAACAATGCAGGTAATGTACTTGAAAGTGGTTGTAGTAGTAGACACTGTGTTTATAGTTTCGTATTGGGACTATAAGCGAAAGATGATTTGCGCCAAACAATGCCTGCAGAAGAGAGTCGGACGAATTATGCATGGTTGCAGGACCGAAGCAACCAAAACCAAAAGTTAGTGAGGGCAAATTATACGAATTTTGTTTAAAAACGAAGTTATCGTCCGATTTTTCAACAACCTACATAATAGTACAGCATTAAATACATGGTAAAATATGTGGTGTCTTGCATACATTTCAATCGAAAATTGCAAAAACTAAAAAGCTATCTCACTGGTAAGCATTGGGTTTACATGACATGTCTTGGCAGAATTGACTCATTGTAGGAGACAGTTATTACATTTTTTATCACAGCCCACCCAAATACCTAAGGATTTATTTTTACCAAAACCAATCAAATTCTAAAGTAAAAGGTTATTTTGGCTATAGTAAGGAAGAGTCTCACACAGATATGGCGTTTTTGCCATAAAAATCGTATTTTATCATTGTATTTTCAAGTTTCATTTGTGGCTCAACCTTAATAATTTTTTTGCATAAATGATAATTTGTGAAACGCTTAGACAGATTTGTGTATGTTTGGTCATCTACTCATAATCATAAAACTTACTCACTACATTACTAAAGCAGTAAAAAATAAACACAGAATAGACGAAGTGATATAGTAAAGTAAGCAGTCAACTACCACCATGTGTAAGGTGTTATCCGCCTTTTTTGTAAGTCTATTTTGAGGCTAATATGTTTATAGAAAGGCCGTCTACGCATTCTCGAATTTTGTAAATAAAAAATCACCGTTATAAAATAGTTATTACGTTTACCCCAGGTTTTTTTACCCATTTAAAGTTATTATTTATTATTTAACTCTGAAAGCAGAAAAAAATAAATAGTAATTTCTCACGAAAACAGACGATTAAAAAGTTTCGTGGGGTACGTCTTTTACGCACATAGCTCTAAAACAAATCAAATTCACACATGCATTCAATAACAATAAAGCTCCCACAAAAATACTTAAGAATTTGCAAAAATACCTTTCATCTTTCGAGAAGAAAACATGACTCATTTCTCTTTCTCTTCAACCCTATAGTTGTTTTTACCACTGACTAACTAACGCCATGATTTTCTCCTATTATTGTTATTACAATTTAATCGTTCTAGGTCGTAGTACGATTCAGCTGCACCCAATTCTCAATCTTGGTCTAAATAATATAATATACATTCTTACATACCGGAGGTATGATCGTATTTACCTGTTTAAAAAAATTGCAATGGTGTGCAGCTGCAATTAGTAGTTTTAGCATTGCTTATGAAGTCATGCATGCTATACTTTTTTCCTTGTTTTGTAGGTTAAGTAATAAAGCAGTTTTTTTCCTTTCTTAATTATCATACTTATTTTTAGTATTAATCCACATTCCGCACGTAATAATTTCGCTTACCGAAGACTAACCCAACCAATGTTAAATTATGAAACATTCTAAATAAAATAGATACAATCAAGTTATTTTGGGTGGAAACAAGAACCCTCCCACTTTCTCATGAATAGTGGAGGATGCTATCTTTGGTCATACAATAAATTTCAAAGCAACTCCATCTTTTTGACTGACATCCCAAAGACCCATAATGCATTTCATAACATACATAAAAGGTCAACATGGCATGGTTTAAAAAATGGACATTGAAAACTATAAACTCCTATAACCTCATAATAATGCGATTGAGATGAGTACATGATGTCACAAAATAGTCACGATCACGGCAATGGACTACATAACTGGTGATGGGAGATAGGCATGTTTAACTGGTGAAAAGCAGTGATTAGCGGAAATAAGCAAGCATCAATGAGACTAAATACATACTATTATAAAAATAAGAATCATAATGCCAAGCTCTCGAAAAATGACAATCTCTGTAACTATAATATTTTCAGCCATTTTGTGACCCAATATGTCTAACTTTAACATATAAGCAGAAATAAAATCCAAAAGCAGCCGTTATGCAAAGTGTACCACGTTTGATATATACGTAATTTCATCTAAGTACTTACCCTGCATCCGAGTTCAGTATCAGCATACAAACCAGGGAAGAAGGATTGTTCATCACAATGGAACTCCGTCACGAGGGGCCCAGTAAAGTCTTCAAAACCTTGCGTTGCATTCGCAGGGTAAAATGACTTGGGTGCGTTCCTCACATTCGTCAGCCTTCTCTTTCTGCTCGCCTGTGTATTAATCATCCAAAAAAATGTGTATTCATTCATAAATGTTATCTTAGTCTGTGGGGGTGTGTTTTTATACGAGGTCAATATAATGGACTACGATTACGCTTTACTCTTTTTGAGGGAAAAAAGTATACAAAAAATTGATAATTATGTCACATAACTGTGATTTAAAAAGGAGAGTAATGACATGTAAATTCACAAGAAAAAAATGGGATTTTAAACCCAAAACTCCTTCTATGCCCAGGCTGTTAATCATTTCATCATAGTAAATTCATTAAGGTGTGTTCACCCGCCCTGGGGTGCTCACGTCACCAGTTGAGGAGTCCCTTTTCCCTCGACAAAGTTTTATGATTTTTGCTTTGCTGAAATCATGGTTTTACATGAAATTGCTATTATAAAAAATTACAAGACGGTTATTAGTATTATTTTATATTGTCGCCGGATTATTTGAAAAACGAATGTAATTGTTGGGAAAAAACATGGTGAAAAAAGACATTACTCAATTTTGACGATTTATTGATAGTTGTGATGGCATAAGGCATCTTGTATAGGGGAAAAGTTATGATCAATCTGTGTTAAAAACCGCATTTAGGGATGCTAATACCGCCATAGGTAATTCATTTTCATTTTTTATATGGCGATTGCAATATTTCATACAGCACAACAACTAAAACGTGAAAACTAGTTTCTTGTAAACATACGTGTACTTTGTTCCGTAGTCGCCTTTCGGGTGATCATAATTGGTAATTGCGTGATTTGTAAAATTATTCATGTAGTAAAAATGTGTTTTGGTGATATGATGCCATCACATATTCTCAATAGTTGCCTCTAAATTCTTATACCCCTCTAGTTAAATCAAGCCAAAACTCAATAAAAATCGTTTCCGAACCGGTTTTTCTATTCATAAATCGAAAACTACTACCACGACGGCTGTTGCATGCATAACCTTGTCTCGTAACGAAAGTGGGTTACTATTACATGCAGTATTGAAGACAACGACTTTTTCGAAGAAAAGATGATAGATTTAAGTAAGCAAAATCACACCATCATCATTCAGGTTTGATAATCATAATTTCGCTCTTGTAATACTTTTCCTTGGTCAGTGCATCGTCATCATGCATACATAAAACAGCGGCGTAGCAGAAGCAGTTTTCCTTCTCATTTTTTAAAATATATATTTTACTTTTTGTTGCTGTATTTATCTCACAGAATAATGAGTCTGACAACAACGACAAAAAGAAAACAATGAAAATGAAGATGAAGAGTTAAAAGGGTGAAACGAAAGAAAGAAAAAAAAGTGGATTTTAAAACGAAAAGAAAAAAATGCAAGAAAGGAATCCGACAACAACTTGTTGTGCAGCTTGTTAGTTTTAGTTTGGTCTTGTTTTCATTTCAATTTTAATTTTACTTTAGATGAGAAACTGGCTAGTGCAATAGGTACGTTAGATTCGGCTTCTAGAAAAGATGAAAATGAACAATAGACTGCTTTTACTTGCTTACCTCAAGCACAGGCGGTGATGGCGATAAAATGGCAGACAAGTCTACTGCAATCGGTTGTGAACTAGGTTCCGTTGGTTTGACTTGTTGAGGGAGTGAAATACTTGGTTGAGGGTTTATTCCTTGCGACTTGCTCATCGCAATCGCTTTCAATGCGAGGATCGTTGGATCCGGATTTTGAAGTAGGTGATTATTATGCTGATACGCAAGAGAGTTGGCAGTTGTGCTGTCTAACATTTTACGAGAAATTGTGTTGGACGGAAGCATGTTGGATTGCTGCTGCTGTTGTTGCTTCGCTGCTTGTAATGCTGCCGGAAGTAAAGCTTGAAGCTTCTTCAATGGATCTTCCGTTGTGGGCTGAGTTGCTGGCGAGGAGGTGGACTGTAACTTTTGTTCAAAGTTGTTGAGAGCTATTAGCTTCTTCAGAGTCTCAATTTGGGATGATGTGTAGTTTTTAGAGTTGGCCTGTTGCTGGATTGTAGCTTGTCGATTTTGGGCGAGTTGCTGAAGAACGGCGAGAGGAGACTCGTTAGTGGGGGCGTTGATTTGTACTGGTTGATAATGGGGTCTCTCCAGTTGCTCAGGTTGTTGCTGCTGGGATTTGCGATGGGCTTTGGCAATGATGGCTTTTGCGATTTGAGCTTGTAGGGACTTGATGTCATGGCCGGAGGCTTGGTTTATTGAGGTTAAACTGACCAGTCCTGGGTTTGATGGCAGTTCGGGTATGATTCTTTGTGTTGTTGTTGTTGTTGTCGTTGGTGGAGGAGTGGATGCTGGTTTGGAAAGTTTCTCGAGTAGAGATGAAAGTGGGTCAACCGATCCTTGTCCAGATTGTACACCCATTGTAGACGCCGACGCTATGGGTTGGTTGTGGGATGATGATTGATGGTGGCTTGGCTTATTGTTGATCATTTTCAAAAGCTCGGCTAGTTTGGCGTTCTCATCTTGAAGCACTGGCTTTTTGGTTGTGTACGCTGCCAGCATGTTCATGAGAGGACCTTGTGTGGTTGTACTTGTAGTAACAACAGGTTTTGGTAATAGAGGTCTATCGTCGTTGATAATGTTAGTTTTGGTTTTTATCTTATCAATAAATTTTTGCCCATACTGATCAGCAGCCACAGATTGAATCACGTCGTAGTGGGCTTTGTTTAGTGTTTCAAAAGCCTCCAACACTTTTGACTTTTCGTCTATCTTTTTCTCGGGCTTTCTGGGTTGATACACTGGTCGCGGGGTCTGTTTTGGAGGCTCATGCTGGTTTTGAAGATGACGCACAGGAATTGAAGGGTCATCTTGTGGAGGTGGTGGGAGAAGTTTTGGAGGTAGTAAATGAGCATGAGGATTTTGGTCCAAATCCACCATTGATGTCTCAAAGCTTCCTCCAGCTGGACCTCCAGGGAATGGGAAGAACGGAAGTCTGCTGTCGGCTGGGTCCTGCCGGTGTGGAGGGAACGGAGGAAGAGGTTCTGGTCTTAAATGAAGTTTATGATTGGGATCTTCCATTGACTGTGGCTGCTGAGCTGCGGGTGGCTCATATCGATCGTTGAAAGAATTAATGTAATTGTTTTGATTATTAGGAGGGGAATCCCTTGGTGGTGGATGATGAGGTGACTCATGGAATGGAATGTGTGCGAATGGATCCGGGCCCATGTGTTCAGATTTTGGAGGCATTGGTACGGGAGGCTTTCTTGGTGGAGGATGATTGGGTGGATGAGGTGGTCTGGAATTCGGTCCATGTAATGGGGGAGGTGGTGGTTGTGGCCTGTGTTTTGGTGGCGGAGGAAGCAACTTGTTGGAAGAATGCTTGCCAAATGGCCCACCGTGGAGAATGTTCGAGAAAAAGTTACCTGGGCTCAGAGATTTAGGTGGTGGTGGAGGTGGCTTGAAAACCTGTGGCGGAATTTTTGTTGGGTTTCCTGGAGGCAGAGGTTTCTTCTGGAAGAAAGGGTTATGTGGATTTTTGTGTGATTTTGGCGGAGGATCTTTAAACGGCCGTTGATCCTTGGTTTTTGGCACTTTTTGAAGGTCTAAAAAGTCTGGCATTCCATGAGGTGTTGGGGGTATACTCGGACGGACTTCGCCACGATTCACATTTTTCTCATCCTGCCAGCTATTAAAGTTACTATTATCTCCACGATGCTCGTGAGGTCTGTCGATAAAATGGTCTCTTCCCGGAGGTCTCATATTCTCGATTGCTCTTTGCTCATCAATGAAGTTTTTCCTTTCTTGATCGTAATGACGGGGACCGTCAGTATGTGGTGGACGTTGATGAAGATCGGGTCCATGATGGGGACCGTCCCTGAAACGGTCTTCTAAATTGTGACGGGGTGGTCCTGGTGGTCCATCTCCACGTGGAGGGTGATCGAATTCTCTGGGTGGAGGTCGTCTTTCTGGTTCGTGATGACCTGGGGGACCCCTTGGTGGACCTGGCAGAGGCCTTTCTTCTCTTGGAGGAGGTCTAGATGGTTGTTCATGTCGGATCGGTGGTTCAGCTGGTCTCATAGGATGGTCTTCTCGCATGGGTGGTGGAGGTGGTCTTAACATGTGATCATCGCGCATTTGTGGGGGAGGTCTCATCGGAGGATGATCTTCTCGCATTGGTGGGGGTCTCTCATTTGGAGGATGCTGTCTTTCCCTATCATTACGTGGTGGAGGTGGAGGTCTTAATAACCCTGGTGTCTGACCATCTCTTGAATGGAGTGGCCCTGGTGGCCCATCCCTATGTGGAGGAGGTCCAGAGGGTCCGTCTCTCATATGAGCTGGACGTCCCGGAGGTCCATCTCTTATATGATGTGGAGGTCCTGGTGGTCCATCTCGTATTTGATGTGGGGGTTCAGATGGTCTGTCTCCATCTCTTATATGCCCTGGATGTCCATCTCTTACATGATGTGGAGGGCCTGGTGGTCCGTCCCTTGGGTGATGTGGAGGTCCATCCCTTGGGTGATGAGGAGGGCCTGGTGGTCCATCTCTTGGATGATGCGGTGGACCAGGTGGTCCATCCCTTGGATGATGAGGACGGCCCGGTGGTCCATCCCGGGGATGTTGTGTTGGTCCTGGTGGGCCATTCCTTAAATGAGGTGGTGGGCCGGAAGGTTCATTACGTAAATGCGGGGGTCTATCTTGTGTCGGGGGTGGAAGTCTTCTAAATTCTTCTTCTGACTCAAAAAGTGGCCTATCGTGAGGGTGCTCACTTGGGTGCATTTGTGGAGGTGGTGGCGGTCCAAGGTCATTTACTTCATTATGGTCCATTGGACGATAATCCCACGGCGAAACATTAGGGTCTTTCAACACTCCAGGTGGGGGTCCTGACGTAAGACTGTTTTCATGCAATTCTCCTTCTATCCCAAATGGAGGCAGTGATGGCGGATACTCTTCCCTTCCGGATGGAGGGCCTGACATTGCGTTTTTATCCGGATCCCTCATATTCCCAGGAAAAGCGGAAGGACCGTAAGATGATGGATTTTCCCTAATTTCATGCTGGGTTTGTTCTTGCTCTATAGTAGGCAGTGGAATAGTTACAAAGCCAGGGATATTCATTTCTGACGGTGTTGGTTGTGGACCATGAAATTCAGGATGATGTTCATCTAAAATTCAGATAAAAAAGATGCAGTGATTATTTCTCTTTCATAAATATCAATTTTTTATTCCGCTAACCTACATTTCCTTATCGAAACATCCATCGATTCTCTAAAAGTAAATACGATCATACGACTATTTAAAAAAAGCAAAACACCCCTTGACTCAACCCCTTCTCTGTACAATATACATATATATGGTATCTTTGAAAGTCTACTTTGCATCATATAATTACGCAATGCAAACAAATGATGCAGTTTGCTGAACCTGTGTTAAAGGTGCATGCACCTTGAGATAATCATCATCATTTAGTTTAATTGTTATTTTGTAATCATCATTAGAAGCATTCCCGTGCACATTATGTAGAGCGTTCAGCTCAGTAGCACCAGAAATAATATGCAATAGAAACTTTTAAAAGTTATTCTTGAAAACATAATAATTCAGCAAATAATGGTGAAGGGAAATTGAATGTTTTCTATGATGAGAGAGAAATGATAGGTTTCTGAGGTACATTTCATCTAAGGTTTGTGGTTTTAGTAAGTGAAAAATGCGTTTATACTTCTTTTAAAATAAAAATACAGACAAACTACCTTTGAATTTGTACCACTAACATGGATATTTACTAGATATAGAATTCATGATATGAACGTCCTGTTGTAATGATAGCCGACGCCGACAGCATGAAGCTTATAGGCATATCAACTCTGAAACTTGAAACGTAGGCTAGGCTGCTCATCTCCTAAAGACAGTGTATTTACTGTGTGTAGACTTTTACATTTTTTTAAAAGAAAAGAACCTTCTGCAAATGAGAAGCACACAGTAGTGTATTAACTCAAGTAAATGCAGTATTTAGCCCATACACCATGTCTATAAACACATAATATATAAGATCTGTGATGTAATTGCTTTCATTATGAAACTTAAAATTTCATGCCACCAGAATACAATGAATTATGTTTTAAAATAATGCTTGCAGAAACCATCCAAATACAATAGTGCGCCCTGATTCGGTTTTCTTAATTTTACGGGCAGTGAATTAATCCACACTTGTTACCGATCACTGTATCACGGCGTGGCAAACTTTGTATTACTGTTATTTCAATTTGCATAGTAATTATAATTACAGAAATATTGGCTTGCCGCCCAGCTCTGTTCGAAAAGCATAAATAAAATAGCATGCATAATATTATTATGTCAATATCAAGTACGTAGTTGGATATTCAAAACAAATTAAATGTTTTATTAAGATGATCAACTAAGGTGTGAAGCATTTTTTACGCTTTTTATAATAATACCTTTAATTCCATTTAATATTGAAAACCGTTATTCTTGTTGTTTGTTTTGGTTATTGCTGATTACTCTCTTCTATAGGAAAATGCGCACCACATAATTTTACTACTAATCTTACTACTTACGTAGGTAGTAGTGTTGAAATCGCAGTGTATTGTGTTTGTTAGCTAAGTAATTTGATTAAAGAATGTAAAAACACAAAAGTTTTGTACAGAAAGAAATCAGCTTTTTTGTGTTTTAGCTGAGTTTTTTTTACATTGCGTCTTTGACCGTGACCTTATAGCTTTTCATTTACTTAAAATGCGATTTATGGTTTACACAACATAACTCTGCAATTTTTTTCAATAAATGCTCTCATCCATCTGAAGCGCATTTCTATTTGTCTTTTACAAAAAATAATGCACTCTGCATGGTAGGTATCACTGAAGCATTGCAAAAGTACACCAATGCAAATAGCCTTCCATATAGAAAAATTAACTACCTTAAAATCAACAGACTAAAAGCATTTAATAAACCCAATTTATTTCGCTAAAGAGTTAAGAGTTGGCTATCGGAGAAAAGTTTAACGGGTTTCGACAATTATTATATGGTTATTACGAGGAGATGAAATATGAAAAATGGTTGCAGGTCGTTAGTGCATTATTTTTTTGAAAGTCGAAAGGTCGCAATGCATCAAGAGAGATTCAATACCAACGTGTTACTCATATTATGCGGAGTGAATATTTCATGTTTATGCATTTACCAGAAGTCACAATACACTTACTACGTGATGAATTTATAACAAGAATGTTTGCCAGAAGCATAAGATGAATTGGAGTGAAGAAAGGAAGGTCTCATATTTTTTGTAGCATGTTTCATGAAAATATATTCATAACTGTAAATTTGACTCATTATTAGTGTGATTACTATGCAGGTGGTATGGAATACAAGACGCAAAGTTTCTGATCATATGCCTTAAGGATCATCGATAATAATGACTTGATAAGAAATTTTGATGCGACTTAAGTGCATATGCACGTGAAGGTTATAATATACAAAGATCAAGAAACTCTTAAAACAAACATGTGCGGATGTATTGTGATTGTTTTTTATTCCAAATCATGTCAATGATGAATTTCGATAAAAGTGAAAGTTTAATGGGAAATAGAAGCAATATTAAACAAGAGCTCAAACATAACTGCATGTTGCTGGTTGCTGTAATTTAAAAAGACGATGTATCGAGTGTGTGCTTCCTATGATGTTTTAAAATGAAAAACCTTATTAGTAAGAACCATGTCACGAGTTTGGTTTTCTGATTTATTGTGCTATCCTTTGCCGAATATGTGGGAAAAATTCTCTACAGTGATAATAATGACAGGTCTTAATGTGTCAATTTTTGTGGTGATGGTGGAGGATGTTGCAAAAACTAATTGGTTCGAAACTACAAAAGAGAAAAGTCACATCTTTAAATACATACCTTACAAAGCCACATCATAAAAAATTTAAAAATCTGTCATTTTTTATTTACCAAAACAAATTGAAACCAAAACTAACAAAAAAAGGAGGGAGGAGTTGCTGATCCGTTTTTAAATACCCAGTTACATGTGCTACTACTACTACGAACAAAAAGGTTGAATCACGAATGTGATACTGTGGGAAAATTTGTAATTTGGAAATAGCATAAACGCATGTCACACTATTTTTGTCCTGAAAATTCCTATATAATTATGGCATCACCAAAATTAACGCTGTTACTTTTGTTACTTTGTTGTTACTCGTCACATCACACATAAAACTAAAACGAACTTATTCATTGAACGAAAAAATTGCTTTACGGTGGTTCCCACAAAAATTGTTTTCATAGTTTACGAAAATGAGACATGCTCTCATGATACAGTATTCTGTTTTCGGTGCATCAAAAATCCCTAAAAGTCTTAACATTTTCACAAGGTAAACACTAACCACTAACACTATAGTCAGCATAAGACGCCTTATCAGATTGCTATGATTTGTCCAATCATTCATGCATGCATGACTAGACAAATTATAAAGCACCAAGAATTTCCCGTGAAAAATGATTTCGCTTCGTAATTTGGCGAACAGGTAGGTAACTTATTAGGTGTCGCATGCACCAAGTCAAATACAAATATTATGCCCCTTGATTGTTTAATGATCACGACTTTCTTATTAGGCTCACTCTACCCTGACATTTCAATAACTACTTCATTATGTCTTACAATTCTGTGGCAAGGAAAAAATTAAATGAATGAACGATAAAGATTGACAAAAAGAGTAAGAGTACTTATTTGAAAGCAGATGGTTACCAGAAAAGTAAAAGTGGAGGACATCCACTAATTGTTATAAAAAACAAACATTATTACCATAAATAATATTTAGACACCCTAATAAAATCTTCAAGAGTATTTAGAGACATTCATACAGAAGATGTTTTTTTCAAAAATCACATAAAGCTAAACCAACAATGTTTGTACTTTTTGTATAAACATCGAATTGCATGGCTCTATGAGTGAAAACAGGAACTTCACCGACAATTTTGCATACGTAATAAAAGAAATTAAGGGATTATCTTATTGTCTCCACAAAAATTTATGTGTCATTGTTAGTTCTCTTATTACATATTACACGAGCCCTATTATGCCTTAGCTTATTCGCAGATTCAATGATACAAAGCACAAACCAATATTCATATGAGTTTTTAAGGTTTTCTTTTTTGAGACTGCGCATGTCTTAATTAACTGTCCATTGTTGTTGTTGCAAAACTTCCCTCCTTTATTTCTTTTAAAATAAATACTATAAAACTGCATAATAATTTCTTTTGCGCGTGCCTATGTATGTATTTCAACTTCAAGCGATATTTACGAACTGCGTTCATTATTAGTGTCTCGTTGTTACTCCCCCTTGACTAGTGTACAGGCTCCGGTTTACTGATTCAGAAAATTGTTTGATATTTTGGTCTTGAAAGAGAAAAGACGCGAAGAAATGAAGAAGATAATCGTTTAAGCTCATTACAATTTATAGTATAATTTTTACTTAAAATTGCTCTTGCTCCTTTCCGTGCTGCCGTACTCTATGTCGTTTGTATCTTTTAAAAAACGAAAGTAAAATACTTCTATTAGGTACTACTTGTACTTATGTATAACGACATCCTTTACTACTTACCACATCTTTTAGTGTTTAGAGAGAGAAGAAACGCAAAGTACGGCTGCTTAAAACTTACGGTATTTAATAGGCATGTTATTTATACATACTGCATTTTGATTTGACAAGTTAAACCGAGCGCAACCATGCAAATCTTTATGCCATATATTCAGAAAAATAAGCTTCAAGGTTATCCTTTTGTCTCTTCTAAAGCTTTGCATTAAACAAATCTGGTGAAAATTAACAAAGCAAAGTACTCAAGACTTAAAAATCTGTTTTATTTCCTACTCATCATTTTCCTGGCATTAAGTACAACTTTAGGATTTTTTCAGATTAGTACTACCTACAAATGGACACTTTCATCAATAACTTATTATACCCATACAATAATACATATACGCTTTTGTACTACATTCAAGGGACTACTTAAAATGGTTTAGGTCTCAATGCTTAAATATCATCCATTGAAAACGATAGTATTAGGTATTGCAATTATTCCCAAAGGAGTGGCCATTGTTATACGAGCGGTAATAAAGACTTTTTTAATGAATGCTTAGCTGGTAGTTACAACTCCACTCTTCATAAAACAGTTTTACACTCAGTATAGTTCCTCCAACGTCTCAATACGCAAAAAAATTGGGAACTTGATCCGGCGTAAAAATAAAAAAGTGTGTGCGTAAAGGTAGAAAAGGATGAATTTCTTTTAACAAATAATTCATTTTTAGAGGTAAAGCTTTTGCAAAACTTTCTTCTTTTCAGAAATCTTTGAAAATCATTTAACCAGATTTATTTACAATATAAAAAAATATTCGTTTAGGTATGTTTAAAAATAGTCAAATGGTGAAGTTGTCTTTTTATTAACAGAATGCAACACATCACAAAAGACATTTGCATTTCCTGAGGACAACTCGATGAAACAGGGTTTAAATTTTTATTCAATGTATGTAAATTTTTAGTTTACTGATGAATTCAATACCAAGATTTTTGCTTTTGTTAAATTAAAGCACTTCTTGTCATCATTCACTTCTCTGTTATCAGAACTTCTGTTGAAAAAAGATGATTAATTGCAAATGCAAAAGTCTAAAGTGACAATTGAAAAGTTGAAAACGTCCCATCGCCTTCATTCATTGATCTTTTTCACACTCTTTTAAGTTTACTAATTAACTATCCTCCTTTTCAATTGAATGCTAATACAATGCTGTTTGTCTGAAAACTTAAACAAGTGCAACAAACTGGCTTAAAATTCTTAGTCGATTGCTCTGATGCTTCGATAGTAAATACGCGCGTACTAAAGCTAAAATTGTCGTAAATTTTGGTTGCATATAGTTATATTACATTACGCTTTGCTTTTTTAAACACTTGGCCCAACGTTTGTTTTCTTTTCCCTTTCGGCAAATAGCCCAAATATGTCAAGAGCCCATTCAGACCTGCATGTGAATGACTGATTGTGATTATTAGAGAAATGATCGAAATGTTTACCGCTAACAAAATCGGCATGTGATGTTTTCTGTTTTAAAGCGACAACGTAAAACGTAAAGTGTCAAAATCATTTCTTGGACTTGTGAACAGAGCGCGTCAATGTGTGCATCTGTAGTTTAAGTTAAGCTTGATGCATGCAAGCAGTAAACGAAAGTTTCTGTTAGTTCTCAATGATAGTGCATACATATTTGCATAACACATGTGCTCTCAGCTTACTTACTGCCCGATACCAAATACACACCCGTCATGAATTTAATTAACAACTTCCCTGAAGACCAACTCATGGCAAAACCATTGGTCAGGACCATCATATTATAGATAGAGATAATAGATGGAATTCAAAACTGTTAATAGTGTCAACTTGACATTCTCAGTCGATGTATCAGTAACATAAGAAAGTGGGATTCATCTAAAATCCAAGCTGAATATAAGTTATATTTACAAATGCAACACAACCTTTGCTGAAATTGCAAGTGCAAATCCTTGTAGGCATCCTCTTTATTGTCTCTCTACATATCACACAAATGCATGAAGTCCTTACATAAATAAAATAATCATGCATACTTTTAACTTTCTGTAGCTCGCATAATGAATATAATAAATACTGATCCTGCACAACGTGTGTATTTGTTTAAAGTAAACTTTCCCTTTGCGTTTTGATGCATTTTATTTTTTGGCTAAATCTGTTATAATAATAGTAATCGCACATGTCCATACTACAATCATCAAAGTTGGTAAGGTATTAAGAAAACAAAAATATTGTATGAATGAACTCTGTAACACAAAATGTTGTAAGCATAGAGGTGCGCGAATCATATTTACTATTACGAATGCTGAGGAGATTCACCCTTTCTTTGCCACCGTCAGCATCAGCAACTGAACAACGTGCATCACAGCAGATAAAGTAAATCGCACATAAAGCTTAGACTGAATGTTTGAAGTCACTCGCTCGTTAAAGATTTCATGTGCACTCGTTAACTAACAACTAACTCAATATAGAGCAGCTAAAATGAATATCTGAATTTTTACTGCATCGATTTTTACAACCATTACAACAACAAGTCGAGTACAACAACGGCTTTTGCATACACACGCAAACATGACACACTTTTGCTTTCAATCCTCATGTGTTATAACTCAGCCTAAAACAAGAAAGAGTCAAAGGCAAAACATGTACGATGTGATGAGGATTTTAAATTGAGAAAAAAAGTATGCAAGCACACAAACAAATAATCATTATTCAATATTTTATGTGAAATCATGGGCTGTAGATCCTACTGTAAACCTGCTTACTACAAAAAAAAACGATAAATATATAACTTTACTGTAGGGTAAGTATTAGCACGAATTTTGTTATTTTGTTTTCGCTTCATAAATAAGCAGGAAAAAGTTTGAATTTCATTTATGAATAAAATGAGAGATTTTTATCACATTCCGGTATGAACACAATCGTTCTCACTTACTAAAACCACACGTTGATTTTTGTTGAAACTACATATATTCTCAATTCTTGTACCAAAATATGTATTTTATTCGATGATTTTTAAAATTGTGTAAATAATATCTTTCTATCTAAAAGTTTCTAGAATTTTACACAAAACAAACTGCTGTAAATACTAAATATGCCATTTTATCTAATAAAAAAATCTTCATACCCATATTTGGTGCATGGACACGGCCTCCACCCATCATTTTTTCGGAACTATCCCTTCTCAAAAATGTTTCAGGGATTGTTGAAAACTTTGAAATTTGATTTTCCATTTCCTTAAGCTCATGTTTAGTGGATACAAACCCCATGCCACTATTCACTGGCACATTTTGTTTTTCAAACATTTTGAACGGATTATCTTTGTGTGATGGTAGTCCTGCAACATTTCCACCTCTTGTTGGCGGTGGAAGTGGTGGCAGTGGTCCAAGATCTTCTGCGGATGGCACAAAGTCCCTTCTACCGTTATTATTATTATTATTATTATTTTGCCGACCAGGAAATATCGGAGTTTGGTTAGATTTCCTATCGTTATTATGAGAAGGAGGATGACCAAATTGAGCCATTGGAGGGAACACTTCTGGACTATTTGACACTGGCACTTTACCATATCGATTTTCACTACTACCAGCACGATTATCACTTTTCACATCTTTTGGAAAATATGTAATATCACTACCAGGTGAAGGAGGAATGTGTACATTTGGAAATCCCGGAGGAGGTGGTGGTGGTGACTGTATGTTATCCTTTACACTTCCTGCTTCGCCAAATCCATATCTTGTTGAAGACTCATCGAAATTATGAACCATGACTCCAGGGTATCCACTTGCACCTGATGGATAGCCTCCTAGAATGTCAAAGTGGTACGGACTAGCCGCTGTGCCATTGTTATTTTCATTTTGCTCTTCTTCCTCAGGATCTTGTTGTTCACCACTCTTAAACTTGATTTCCACTCCAGAGTTCTTTATACCCTTCTTCCTCTTCAGCTCAGTTTCCACTGAAGTAGAGCCTGGAGGAACCATACTCAAATTGTCGTAGTACTCCGGAAGCGCATCAACTTCATTGCTCATCACTGCCAGCCACTTTGCTGCGGAAGCAGAGGTCGTTGAGGGCGAGCGAGCAGTGGATGCTACAGTGGACATGATTGGCGACGGTGTGGTTGGGGCTACTGTTGTGGGCCTTTTCCGTTTTCTCTGCTTGCCCCAGCGTTCGCCTGGAGTAGACGGAGCAAGGAAATAACCTGGACCATCCATGATATCTTCCATTGTGCTCTGAGATGGAGCAGGCATTGGCATTGGTGTTGGAGAAGACAAGTCCACAGGCTTCATTTCCTTCAGTCCATTGGGATTACCAAAGTCCATTATCCTCTTCATGTTGTTATTATTATTTGTATCAAAGTCTACACTCGGACTGTATCTATCAGTTTCTTGCACGTTGCCCCAAAAGTTGGGAGAAGCCCAGTTACCCAAATCACTATCACTAATATCAGCACTTGAACCTCCAAACAGGTTTTTATGGAGCTTCCGTTGTTGTTTTTCTCCAGAAGATACCATCGGGGTTGAAGCAGGTTTTGGAAGCCCAAATGTTTCCATTGTGGGGCCAAACAAACCATGCTCAATAGAGCCAGATGATTTCATGTACTTATTTTTTCTTTCTATGCTGCCACCAGTACGAGTACCATAATTGGAATAAATGGGGGACTGTGTGGTAGTTGATGGGAAACCTCTGTCCCAAGGAATTTCAACAGAAGGACGGAATTCTTTGCTGCCTCCACCACTTCCATAATATCCAGAGCTCAAGGACGTTCTGTTGTAATGATTTGAAAATGGGTCAGAGGAATGATCTTTTTGGTAGTGTGACTTGTGTGGGTCATTTGCCCATTCTCTACTATCCAACTTTAAAAACACTCCATTATCTCCTGCATCCTTTCGCTTTCCATGAAGATTACTGTTGGCATAAAAGGGATGAGGATTTTGGATGTGGCTGTATGATTCACCAACACGATTTGGGTCAGAATTTGTAGCAAGATGCCCATCTAACGTAAATGGGCTAGTGTCCTTGTGGAATTTGCTGCTGAACCTGCTCTGATTTCTGTTACCAGTCATATCATACAAAATGAAGGGACCGTTGTTGGTTACATTACGGGAAATCGGAGTGGTAGAATCTCTTTCTGGACTTCCTGGGATACGTGGTCTAATGAATTTTGTCATGTTGTGCCCTCTATTTACTTCATGATCTGGTGGAAACCGGGGATCATATCCTGCCCTAAAATATCCACCGGGACCGGAAGGGCCACTCAAATCATCATAATCAACGTCTTGATCACCCTTTTGCTTATTTCTCAATGCATCATAAAAGCCGAACGTGCTCATTGGCAGATTTGTAGTGGTTTCGTCGGACGTCTTCTTCGTTGACGTCATTGCAGCACTCGTGTCAATCTTGTTTTCAGATGATGGCCCAGTCAGCAAAACATGCTCTGCGGAAGTCGGTCGCACATCTTCACTTGATGGTAGCGTGAAAGACGTTTTGATTTTGTTCTTCTTTTCAGCATTGTTGTTGCTCTCATTTGACCTATCAACTTTCTCATTGTCAGCAGAGGAAACTGGAGATGTTGGAGTGACAATCACAACATTTCTTTGTGGTACAGGTGTCGTTGTCAAAGGATCTGGTGTTGGTGTTTCAGTTTTCATCTCTGACGAAGCCAGTTCACCTCCATCTCCTGAAAGTGGTAATCCCATGCGTTCAGTTGAGCTTGCAATTTCATCCTCAGTATGATGGGGGCTCATTGTGTGCAACTTGTACTTCTTCTTCCTACGTCCTTTACGCCTTCTCTTTGGTAGCACAGTGGAGGCTGGTGTTGCACTTGCATCTGGGCCAGTTATTTCAGGCTCTGAGGTATCAATTTGATTCGTAATTCTATGCTGATTGGTGCGGAATTTCTTTCGTCGTCTCATTTTTCGCCTACCTGGTCTAACTACCTGTTGATCATTAGATACCTCATCAGATCGCCGCAATGCACCATCTTTCTTTCTTCCTCTGAGTCGCTGCACAGCACCACTATTACCACCTTCACTACTACCAGTTTTTTCTGCAGATGCAATTCCC
The DNA here is from genome assembly GCA_034700685.1 of Willowsia buskii. Classification (NCBI taxonomy): domain Eukaryota; kingdom Metazoa; phylum Arthropoda; class Collembola; order Entomobryomorpha; family Entomobryidae; genus Willowsia; species Willowsia buskii. The sequence continues at coordinate 19,088 of JAQIXW010000663.1, forward strand.
AGAATCCGTTTTAAGTGATTATTACCAAGAAGTGGGTTATCTAACAGCTCTTGGGAAATGGAGTATGAACCGGGTGCAGCACTACTACCGTCGCCACCCAGGTTATTATTATTACTGTTCTGATGCTTCTGTAGAAAGTCATGTTGTTGCTGCTTTAAATGTTTCTCTGTTGTTGTAAAGTAAATGTCGGGGAAGATATTGGGATCATAGACCGCAGTAGCTAATTGAGGATCCAGAAGGCCATTTTCACCTTCAGAAACCTCAGCAGTATTAGGTTGTGGCAATACTGATGCAAGTTCATCTACAAGATCTTGTTGCTGCTGAGAGGTGAGTTCTATTCCGGGTGGAACAATAGGCTGTTTTTCAAATTGCATGTTGACTGGAGAACCGTCTGGATTAATAAGATGATAAATTGTTCCAAAGTTTTCTGTTTGTTTCAACATTTTGAGGCCAGGAGGATCTGCTTCATAGTCATTAAATTGTCGTTCCAAGCTACCTTGACCATTACTAGTGAAGTAGTCTGGGGGTGGTGGAGGGGGATTTTGTGAAGCATCAACATCAAGCATCATTCTATCAACTGCGGGTGTTGGCGGTGCCTGTTCATCGACATATTGTGGCTCATCTCCAGGACCTTCTTCATAATCATCGTTTCGTTGAAGGGGCTCTTTGTTGTTCGGGATTTTCTTAAATTGCGGGAGTGGAACTGGGATGCTCGGACTGGCAGAAGGGGGCATCATGAGCTGTTGAGGAAGTTGCCCAGAATTCTCTCCAGAAAATGGGACCTGCGGCTTAAAGAAGTTTTGTCCTTGTTTAAATGGTGGAGGAGGAAATTGGCTTCTTCCATTTGCAAACTTTTGGTTGGATTGCTCTTGTCCTTGTTGAAAATTGTGCATGCGACGAGCCTCTTGACTATGTGTGCCCACAAAGTTGTCTTGCAAATGTGCAAAAGGATTTTGCATGGGATTTATAAATGACTCTGATGGAGCCTCCTGGGGACGTTGCTGACGATTGTGGCCATTGTGGGGATTTGGAGGATTTGGAGGATATGGTCCCCTTCTTTCACCTCTTCTCGGTGGTGGAGGTCCATTTTTACCATGTGGTTTGCCATGTGGGTTGTTTTTATGTGGAGGTCCACCTCGACGATTTGCAGGGGGTGGGGGTCCGTTTCGATGATTAGGTTTCTTTTTGATACCATTCTTCCCATTCTTTCCGCGAAAAATACTCGGCCAATTCCAGAGACTAGCACGCTTGGTCAGACCTCCACTTCCTGCTCGTTTCACTTTTGCCGTTGGTAAAGGCGATTGGGGCATTATGCCGCCTTGCATGTGCAACTGCTGCTCCATCATTTTCTGAGTTTGTTGATCCGACGCAACTTGATGAAGATTTTGTTGATCAGACTCCATTTGATGTTGAATATTGTCTAGATACTGAATCTTCTGTTGATTTTGTGCTGCTGGATCCCCAGTGGGGATCGGAATAGCATGTTCATAAACTTGACTGTACTGACCAATTAAGCCATTGTGTGGGCCAGGTAGGGACCGTTGACTGTGAACTGAAAGGGAAAAAAGAAATAAAAATAGTAACTTTTAAGTACTTCTACATGCCTCTTTTTTTTATGCATTTTTTGTTTAGCTTTCACTTGTCACAGTTGACTATGCATCATGCACAACGACCAATGTAATGACTAGTGTCAATTAGCAGAACAAACGAACAATAAAGGTGCATTGTGCACTATCAGCCATCAACCATGACGAAACGCATTGATATCGATACTACTCATAAAAAGAGGCATGCGGTTCCCTTTATAAATTATAAGCATCCACTTTCACTTATTTAAATCTATTCATTACCATTATTTGGGATCACGTATGCTCCTGATTGTTGCGGCTCCGAATTGGTCAATGAATCTTTAAATCCATTTTCATCGCCTATCGTAAACCCAGCACCCACATAACCTTTTATTCCACCAATGCTTCTTATACGAAACAAGCCGGATTGCCGGAAACCACATGCAACACGGAAGCCACCGCCTCCTTGCCATACACAAACACCTTCCACTGGACGCACAAGCACACTACTAATGGCGACAATTATCAGAATCAGGAGCTGTGGTAATCTAACATTACCGTTATTGTTATATTTGTCACTACTGCTGCTACTTCTTTTTCGGGTGAGCAAACCCTTGAAAAATTTATTATAAATAGATGTGAATAAATTAGAGAAAAAACTAGAATAGTCTACGTAGGGAAATTTGTAGTGCAAGCTCTCTTGATGTTCCAATAATCTTCTTTCCCGAAAGTTCTTCCTAAGCTCATCAGTATTTTGTTTTTGAGGCCGATTTTCCCTACTGGCGATGCCACCATTATCTGTTGTATTGCAACATAAGGAACATTCCACACTTTCCCTGTCGTTTTCTCCATGTCTTCCTGGATATGTGACAGTATTGCCATGATCTTGATCAATGACCACAAAAGAAGAAAGTTGGTAGGATTTACATGCTTCAGTTATAGACTGTGGATGTTCATGCCAGCATGGCTTCTCCTGACGTTTCTTCTTTGCCCCCATGATACATGTAAATGACAGCTGAATCCCTCTGAAACTGTAGGGGCTCTCGTAATATTTTGACCGAGGATTTTGAAAGCTCCGTTTTCAGGTCATTACTACAGACAGTTTTTTATATCTCACTGGGGACTTTTTCTCACGTTTTTCCCGAATGTACCACAGTTACATTGTGAACGTTAAAACACAAGTTGACACAATATAAACAGGAAAGGATTGACACTACAGGAGACCCGCCTTATTGAAAACTGCATAAAAGCCGACAAGAAAGAAAATGAAATGAAGCGTCTTTTTTCTTGAACGGGAAAAATTGATAAAACACGATTATCCGTACTACAACAATTTCGTCGCGTCGTAATGGCTTTTCCGCCGTGTGTGAGCATAAAACTTACACTTTAAGGAAGTGTCACACTCTTGCAAAAAAATCTACATGTTGCCTGCATATACTACGTCCTTCCATTATGCCAGGCTGATTGTTACTGACTACTAGTAACAATAATGGTAAAAGAAAATGCAACAATGAAACTCATCTTGATCATAACCATCATCGTAAGGGTACGATGATACTTACACGCATGCATGCAAACCTGCGAGAATTTTCGCAAACAGTGAGCAAGTAAGCAGGTATACATCGTCATCATTTAGAAAGATGCAAAAGCCAGTTTAGTACGTGCATCATTTTCAAAATCATCATCATCATCATGATCTCTGTCCTAATCATCACAGTATTGAACAATATTTTGTGCAGGTGTAGTATTTCCCTTAATTCTGCTCGGCATCTTCGTATAAGGGAGCACTCACATCTTCATCTCTTTCTTTTCTTTTGCATCCAAGCAGCAGCAGCAGAAACACCATCAAGTAAAACGTTTTGAATCATTATAACTATAGATCTTCATTTTCATCATTAGCATCTTTCTAGGGCTAAAACAGAGACTTTGCATTGACTTCAAGCACAGCATGAGGATCATGAGGAGTGTTCAGTCATCGTACAACAAAGTAAAGGTGGCTGTGGCTACTAAGGACATGTGTGTAAGTAGATGAATGTTGAGCATTGTATACACACACTTGAAAGATGCGAATGACCAAAAACTCGAGAAAATATGTGGCACACTTATTTATTTGGCTAGTTTGGTTTATAAAAGACTTTGTGTATGTGTGTAGACATACATAACATGATAATACATAGTTTTGGTTACTCACTTTTTGCTGCAGAATGAAAGAATGAAGATGATACATGTGATAAATATCATGATGATCAGCGTCTAATGGTTCGCTGGCTTTTATGCGTACAATAGAGCATTGCATTGCTACTTTTTTGAGGTATTACCTATAATTTTTTTTCTTTATTTTATTACTATAAAAGTAGTGGTGGTAAGATGTGGTTCGGTTGTAGTGTTGTTTAGATCATTATGAATTACAGTACGAATATATGAATGATGCAGGCAGACCTCCACACAAATATGCTTAAGTCTGATTTCATAGAATCTACAGACGGACAGAAGATCATGGGTATGGTTAAAGGGCGAGAAAGAGAAGAGATGATCCTTTTGTTCTTTCTTACTTAGTCAGTCACTGTGGCAGTAGAGTAGTTGGTGGGTAGCCGAGTGATGATGGTTTTTTTAAAAGCCATAAGGGTTCTATGTGTCTACTACGAACAAGAAAAATTTTGTAATACTTGTAAACATAAAAAGTTGAAAAAAAAAAATTATTGAAAACACAAAATATATTATTATCTATCTGTATCTTCATGCATTTTAAATGTCTATTTTGCGTTTAGTTGCGTTTGGTTAGATGTTTCTTTTTCTCTATATACAATGTACATAAAAAATATGTACGCTTGTTTTACGTTGATTTTGCTAGGTTTGAAAATAAGAAAGATAATTTTGTGCGTATTTTTTAAAAATATTTTTTTCTTAAACCCAATAAAATCCTGTATTTCTTGTTATGTGTGCTGAAGACCCAAGTAGATAGTTTGAGGGAAAAGACACTGCCGCTTCTACGATGTCTTTGTAATATTGTGTTTACTTACTTGTATCAAACGCCACACAAAAACTCATTAAAATCGACATTTGTGTTGGAGGGATATTCTGCAAATGTTTGGACTTATCGCCAATATACGTAAAAAGAAACCTACAGACAGTTATACTGCTGGTAGTGGTTGCCTTCAAGTTTAAAAAAATTGCAGTTTGCAAACTTAAAATGGTCAGTTCTTCACTCTATCATATGTAGCTGCTCTTATAGCTCTCCTTTTCGTTATCAAATTGCGTTGGCTTTTCTTTGAATATGATCATCAGTATGCAGATTTACATTCCCTAAGGACGGCGAAATTTGTATGTCGCTATTCCTCTTTCACACATTACGAAGTTTGGGAAATGAAAAGCGAAATTTTCGACCATCCGAAATCCAAGTTTAGAAGCACCGGCAATAAATAACATACTCAATACTGAAACATAAACCTTCCACGCAAGAACAAATGATGTGCAACATCCAACATGCATGCACATGCATGTACATCTAACACAACAAAACAAGTATCTTATCTTTATCTTATCTTTGTCTTTATCTTAGTATAAAGCGTAACGTAGTTCACACAAATTATCATGATTTAATGAACACTGTGCTAAGAATTTTTCGGGTTTTGTGGAAAGACACTGATTCAAAATGCTTACCTATTATAAAATTTATGAGTGGTAATAAGATATTTACACCAGTTTACTCAGGCAAATTAGAATAAAACTTAAAATTCAAGCAATGCAAAATGTAAAGAAGTTTACAAAGTTGAGCTAGATCACAAAAATGTATGTATTTGTATGTACTTTATATATTAGTATATTACCTATAGGACTTGATACAGAAAAGACTGAATATAAAAATGATGTATGTTAGATAATGAAACTAAAACAAAAGATGAAGTTATTAGATAATAATGACGTGATGTATAGCACACACGATTCGATTAAACTGGGATGTTAAAACTATAACATCCATACGAATTGTTAAATTTCATACAAAAGCAAGGAATTGCGTGAATGACTCTTGAAAGTATCTCGCTGCTGATCAAACAATGGGTTGAAGCATAACAAACTAAATAATTTTATGAATATTATTCGAATTTGAAACAAAATATTAATATTGCACACATGCTCTATTTTCATGGCTTCAAGATTCATAGTATTTAAACTCAGTGTTATTTTGCTCATTTTTCTTTGGTAATGCTGAAAGATTGATTTTAAACAAAAAAGCAGCAATAATTGAGCTCAAGAAAATAGTCAGGTTAGAAATATAATTTCATACTTACCAAATCTATGATAATTATATAATGTACAAGATATATTACAAATTACATTCCCGTAAGAGTTTGATCGAATATTTATACTTGTGTAAATAACTGTCATTATTCATAAGAGCTTGCATGCTTGTGGTGAAAAAATTGAAAAGATATATGAAAACAATTCACAGCTAAATCCTACTTAAACCGAAAGTTTCTAGATTTCATAATCTCGCTTAAGTTGCAATAAGTATATTGAACAAAATACAATAAACAATGAAAAAGCAGCAGAGACCTTAAAATACGAATCAAAATATAGGAAGTAATGACTAAGAATAAACCTACGATATGTTTACATTACATGCTAAAAAGCACACTACTGCGTGTAAGAGAGGTTTGGAGTTCCCTATAATATCTTTTAACAGGATGACACTGAATTTTCTAGTTTTGACTAGTTCGTTAAATTTCTGTAGAATTTACTGCTTTTGGAATCAACGACACAAAAAGAATCATTTCTGGATCCAGTGTGAAAACTGAATGAATGAATGAATAAGCTATTTATGAATAATAAAATGACAACAACGTCAGTGTTTCAACCGAATACTTGCCGATAATGTCAATAATGCCGTAACAGCTTATAAGCTGCCACTCCATATTATGCCATGTGTAAAATACCTACTTAAAAGAGCACGAAAGCGCCCAAGCATCCACCCGGTCCTTTTATCTTGGTTCCAAGAAAAATAAACTGCGCATTTGCTAGCATTAGTATGGAATTTCCATGTCAGGTGTGTATCTCAAAATAAAACACTTTTGCTTCTATATCTAGTGTTTTCCAGTTTGCCGAAACGAAAAGGTACATCTAAGGAGTTTTTCTATGTAAATATCTACTTTCAACCATCCCTTGATCTTATACCCTTTCATTTTATCACACAGGAAACGAAACGTTTTGAGAATGGAACGCATATAAAAGGAAACTACAACTTTGGTTAAATCGACAGTTTTATTTCAGAAACTCATAAGCAAGTTTTATTCTCTTATTTTAAAATATTTTCTCAAATTATTTGTTTTTCACGGATTTTTTCTGAAATATTTCGCTATGATTTCCCAAAAATATTTGTTTAGCATTCTCTTTATTGTTGCTGCTCTCAACATCCTTCAGTGCTCCTCATCCTCCATTCCTACGTATGGTACGTTCCTGCAAAATAGTCCCTTTTAATTTCTTGTCATTCAAACTGAAAAAAAATTATTAACTATTGGATACAATAGTTAATGCGATCACAATCCCGTCTGTTAGTGTGTCTGCGTGTCCGCACGATAACTCAAAAACGAAGTGACCGATCGACACCAAATTTGGTATACAGGTTCCTTAGGTCATAAGGTGGTCTGGTATTGATTTTCAGCCCAATCGGTCATTCCCCCCCGGGGTAACGGGGGATGAATATTTTTAAATGTCAACATATGGCATGTGACACCTCTTTCG
>JAQIXW010000664.1:0-26390 GCA_034700685.1 Willowsia buskii
GCCCCTTTTCCCGGTCCACTCTTCACCAATCCAATTTGGTGCTGAACGCAGGCTTCGTAATGAAAATTGGAAACGATTCGCTCCGCCCTGTGCTTACCATCTGAATACGACCATTCCACAGCATCATCCATTGTATAATCGCGAAAACTCACCAAGTCCTTATCACCCCAGTCCGGATAGTAGGGATGGGCAATTCCGCTCGATCTGAAGAGTAGTTTACCTGGAAGTACTACTGGGGAACCGCCCACTCTGAATTCGAGCATAGGAATTTGTGTGACTGGGTTGCTCCACTCGTAAACTATTAGCACCCTACACATTATAGAAATAAATCTTCAGTACTAATTGTTAAATTATACTTGGGGGGATTAATTAAAATTAAGCGGTCTCACAAGAACTGCATGAATGCGACCTCAGCACAGACAGGATCATTCCATCGGAACAAGGCGGGGATCCGGACTTTTAAGTTGGTTGTGGTGACTGGTACTGGTTTACCCCCGTTCAATTTGCTACTGAACAGGAACACATTCGGGATCTTAATAGTTAAGAAGAAATAATTAAATATAATATGCTGTAATATAATATCTACTGATTCACTACTGATTAATTTGAAAGAAACAAGTTGAGTGTATTATTATTACCGTTGGACCCGCCTTCGAATAAAAGGTACATGGATAAGTTCTTGACATTTGCATCCAGCCTCTTCGAGGGGGCGGTTGTGGCTCTCCGTCTTTAACTTCTGCTGAATTATGTCCACGTCCATAATCGTCGTGCAGTATGAACTCGCCAAAAGGGATTCCCAGTGGCCCCTGTATTCCTTGGATGTAAACACCATGGATAGACCTAATTTGGTCGTGCTTGTTTCTAAACATGCCCAGGAAATCGAGAAGAAGCCAATTATCCAAAAATACCCTACTCGGTGAACTTGCTTTTGTCTTTTCAACCATGTGAATGTGTAACTGCAAAGATATAAATGAGATAAAAATAAAATTGATAGCATTACGGATTCATGATGATTTTTTAAAAAATTCGTTAACTTACCGCCGATGTTATATAGTATGGGTCGCCTAAAGCCGGTACTGGGTCATCAATCAGGTGGTCACTAATGCTGTATTCAAAACCCTGGTAAGGTGTAGAAGACGTCGGTTGTGGTATGTTTCGTACGTTGATGGTGTCAAGAACCTGTTGGTGAAAGTTAAAACAATTATGAATTAGTTCAGCTCTAAAAGTTAAGGTTTAGTATAGCTAAGTGAGTCACTCTGATTTTGATTATCAATTAGCATACATAGCCGAATCCCGAATCCTCAATAATATCATCCCATTTTCCGGTTTCAGGATCCTTCCCAATGCAGAACGGCCACCTGATGAAGACAATAATACATAATTAATCGAGAGAACAGGATTATGGATACTTCGAACAGAATGTCGAGAACTCGCCAACTTTGATGATTCTAATTCAGTTTGGTTGTTAGCAGATTCATTTAATTATTGATTTTTTAACTTACACTCGAGGGGGATTTGGCCTAAATGGGATGGGATTCGGTTTGGTCGAGGTATCCAGTCCAGTACAGTAAGCAGGAGCAGGAGGTTGACCAGTGACGTGGTGCAGTGTTGACGCAGCCAATAAAGCAATTAAAATGCTGGGGAGGTGCCTCATCTTCGAGCCCATGATCAGATCAGGCATCTGAAGCAACAAAACAACACATCATGCTGACTTTTTAGATCAAATGAGTCAAGCAAAACAAGTTTGTCTGCTTTTATGTAACTTCAATCTGCACAGACATCTAACATTAACATTCTAAAAGACTGGTTAACTCTTCCATTACCTGATGATGACCTCTGATCGATATCTATTGATTCTTTCCTGGCTGGACTTTCCAACTTTGCTTGTATTTAAATATTAACGACTAACGACGACTCTTGATAATTTGACAATAGTAATTAGAAAACCATGATGAGGGAAACGGGAAACCCTGATAACTCTTAAATGATCAACTAAAAAATGCACACAATCAGGTGTCACTTTATTTCCTCAAAAAGTATTGACACAGCCTTTTTTTCTCGGAAGTCGGAAGATGATAATCAACAGAACAGAAAACAAAATGTTTATGTTGTCAATAAAATTGACTGACCGGCTTTTTAAAAATCATGACGCGGTGAAAATCTTGGAAAAGGTGCATTTGAAACATTCGGTTTGGGTTTCATAGAAACAGAAACGCATTTTTCAATTTCCATTTACGCAGTGAAATATGTGTTCAGGTCAGGGTCAGGGCCCTGCAGGGCATGCACACGCAGCTTAGAGAATACAGTTAAGGAGTACCTGTTGTTGGCCGTTGGCACTACACAAACCTGAATTCATTCATTATGAATCATGATTGATGGGTAAAATGAGAAAACAACATGACATAATATTGAATATATTATGTAATATGATGTAATAATGTCCTTCATCCGATTTTTCGGTCTTCTTGATAGATATTGTACTGCCTACTTAGCAATTATTATACATTATACTACTGATGGGGTAATATTCCCATTTGAGTTTATTAAATCCAAAGCCACAATACAATATTTTTACAGAGAATAATAAAACAACGTCTTTATTTTTACATACATAAATACAACACGCTTAACAATCAGGTACACTGGCTATACATTCAAAAATATATAACTTATCAACTTAAAGTATACAAGTCGTATCTAATTATTGAAAGTTGTATTTCCAATATAATTATCGTAAGTGAAGTAGAGAATGCACAAAATAGCAATTACCAGTATATACACACAAGCCATAATAATCTTCAGTTTGACAAATCTCGGCTTCGCGTTCACCATCATCACTCGCTCCAAAACTGGGAAAAACTTGCGTGCCGGAAAGAAGCCCAACTTTCTTGAGATTCTCCACTCCACAATGTTCCCACAAATGAAGGCCAAAACGTTCGTGACGGAAAGAGCGTAAACAATGTACATCTTGCTGGAACGGATATGCGAGTAGGCACAACAGCACACTGAAAAAAGTGAATAAATATTTTCTAAACAATCTAAAAATCATTTTTAGTTTTATAATAAATCTTCCATTCAGATAAGATGAGAAAACTTACGACTAAGTAATCCCGCCAAATAACCGTTGATCACATGTATGGCACTTTGACGAGCAGCAATCTGCTGCTTCCGATTCCGCACAAATCCGTCGAACAGCTCATAATGCTGAATGAAAGCGACCGGGAAGCCATACATATAGTGGGCAAGTCCAGCTCCGCCCAAGAAGGATACTCCGTTGGATACAACGAGTCCGAATGACATCCACATGAAGAGGACGCCAACGTGGTGGATAAGCACATGACTCTACAAAATAAAATACATCTAATAAATATATGTACATATATCCAATGAACAAATGTCGCAAATGAATAAGCGTTAAATGGTTCAACTCACCACAATCCAGAATCCTGCACCAATCAAGGGAAAGTTGGGGAAGTCTTTGAAGAACCTTGCAAAATAGTTTGAAACGGGGATGAGAGCAGACCAGATGAAAACACAGAGGTCCCCATGACTGATAACCTTTTCCCGCTCCACTTTCTCCGCTAAGGCTGCGATCGCCTTTTCATGTATCAGGATTTGGGGGAGAGGTTCCAGAGTCGGCTCTGGCTCCATTGTACTCGTTGACACTAGCACTACTGGGGGCGTATCACATGCTGGTGAAAAGTTAAAAGATGTTCAAAAATTACTGAGGATCATCTCACTATTAAAAGCTGACATTAGATAGATCTGATGCTTTAAATACCTTCTCTCGCGGGTTTGAACGCAAGATAAATTTGACTCCACTTTAGCCACATGTCATTCTTCCGGTTTGCCAACGCTGTACTTGTTTTTGGTCTATTTGCGATGGCCTTTGCGGAACATTTGAATGGTCCAGGGGGGCATGCCCCTTTTCCTGGTCCATTCTTCACCAATCCGACGTTGTGCTGAACGCAGGCTTCGTAATCAAAATTGGAAACAATTCGGTATTTCCTGTAGTTGTCGTTGGAATTCGACCATGCCACAGCATCTGCCATCTGGATGGTACGAAAAGTCTCCAATTCGGTTTTACCCCAGTCGGGATAGAAAGGATGGGCGAGTCCAGTAATAGGCAGGGATTTCAAATAACCAGGAAGTACTACTGGGGACACGCCCGCTCTGTACAGGGCAGGGGCGTTAGTTGTCGGGTCACCCCATTCGTATACTATTATCACCCTACACAGAATAAAAATCCAATTCGTAATAATTATTATTATTCCACTTTGTAAATCGTTAATTGTTTAGCAATTAATTATAAATAGTGGGCTCACAGGAACTGCATGAAGGCGACCTCAGCACAGACAGGATCTTCCCAACGGAAAAGCGCGTGTACCCTAGTTCTTCTGGCAGACTCTGTGAGAGTTCGACCTCCGTTCAATTTGCTACTAAACATGAACACATTCGGGATCTGTATGTTTAGAGGAATAATTTCATTAATTACCTTCTAGTCTTCTGACTCACTAAATTAATAATTAACGTGAAGTATTTTAAAAAAAGTGTATATACTACCGTAGGACCAGCCTTCGAATAAAACGTGCATGGGTAAGCTTTTGACATTTGCATCCAGTCAGATGGAGGTCGATTCTGTTTGATATTATCAGTTATATCACCTTGATAAACTCCAATTCTGTAGGCGTCGTGCATTATGAACTCGCCAAAAGGGATTCCCAGTGGCCCCTGTATTCCTTGGATGTAGACACCACGAATGGGTTCCTCCTTGTTCTTCCGGGTCCTAAACATGGCGAGGAGGTCAAGAAGCAGCCAATTATCCATCAGGTGCTTTGAAGGGGAGTTTCCAACACGGACTTTGAACTGGTGAACGTGTAACTAAAATACAAGTGCAAGTGGAGTCAGTGATTTGATATCAGTATTTAGCTAATATTAGGATTGACACTATTGACAGTAGTTGCCTTACGCCCTTAGTAGGTGCATTGGTCTCAAATTGTGGTTTGCTCGGATCATCAAACAGGTGGTCATCTAAGATGTATTCAAAGCCCTGGTAAGGATTGGGAGGCGGTTGAGGTTTGTTTCGTTCGTTAATCTCCTCAATAATCTATTGGGTAAATTCAAACAATTAATTTTAGTTCAGCACTTAAAATAACAAACTGGTGCTCTGCTGATTATTAATTAAATAATTTTACCGAACTAAATCCCGATCTCACAAGAATATCATCCCATTGTCCGGTTCCAGGATCTTTCCCGACACAGAAAGGGTACCTGACATGACAAAGACGAAACCAATATATAATTATTTTATTTATAAAGTCCATTACTGGTTAAATACTTGTGCAGAACGTTGAGCAAGTTCATTCAGACATTTTAACTCACACTCGTGGGGGATTTGGTCTAAATATGGTGGGATTCGGCTTGGTCGGGGTTACCAGTCCGCTGCAGTAAGCAGGAAGTTGAGGTTGAGGAGCGACCTGGAGCAGTGTTGCCGCAGCCAATAATGCAATTAAAATGCTGGGTAGGTGCCTCATCTTCGAATCCACGTTGAACTGATAAGAAATCTGAAGACAACAGAAAACCTGATAACAAAAGATTCAAGAGAACAGTTGACAGTAGTGATCCAAGAAAATCACACCAAACACTTCACCCTCCATTCTCTACTTACGCACGCCGGCACGCCACACAAGATAACCTATCAACTACTATCTCTACTATACCTTGGTCATTGGTTTACTACTTCCGGTGCTGGTAAATACACACCTGATCTGTGGACGACTACTACTGACTGACTCCACAATAATCTCCTACTGCTGATGGCTGGCTGGAATATCCTTCGCGAATTATATAAATACAGACTGAAGACCACTGGCTGTTAGTAACTTTATAGCTATTTTTGATACAAAAAATGCAAAATAACAGAAAATAGGGAAAACAAAAAAGAGAATCTTCTTAACTGCGATTACTAAGTACTAACAGCACAACAAAATCATACAGTTTGTAATCCTCCCCCGCCAATTAAATGACATAAAATCAACTGTTATAGAGAGTGCGTGGATGAAGTGCCTTCTGAAAGAGGATGAAGGTTATAAAATAGAAAACAGAGAAAAGAAGTGTATGTCCTTTCGACTGACTGTTTTTGACGGGTTGAAAATATTTGAATAAATGGCATTTTGAAGTCAGAGTTGATAGTTTCATAGAAACGCATTTCCATAATATACATTCTCACAATTGTCACATTGTCAGTTGTCAGTGAGTTATCAGAGCGGAGATAAGGCAATCAGCTTATCAAGCTTGAGGGGTGAAATGAGAAAACAACGATGCGACTACAAAGAACTACCATGCGTGATATATTATTATTATAGAAATCAACCGTGTAATTAATTACATACGTAATATTATTTAATAACTCGTACGAATATTTATATGTAATCATACCCAGTTGTAGAATCAAACTAACGTTACGTACAGTTAGCTTGCGCAAACCAACAATACGAAGGGATTTCCTAAGTAGTTGACGCGACTTTATTTCTCTCTCATTTAATAACTATTTGATATCTTAAACTAATTTTTTCTACATACTATTCCTGCAACTCTTGCACACTTTTCCCACCTATACTCAAAAGTCGAGGTGTTTCTGGAAAAGAATGCCGGACCTTAATGTCCAAGCCTACCTTTTTTGTTTTTTTCCGTTTTTTTAACTTCTTAGTCTCAGTTTCACTTTCTCCCACGCATGTAATTTTTCAATATTGGGAATAAAAAGTAGTCAGATGGGACAAGAAAGGGTCTTTAGGAAGGGTGGTACAGTTCAATAAAACTGACGTCATTTAGTTTCTTCTTGGCGACCTCCGAAGTGTAGCAGGTGCGATTTCCTTGATTCAAGAAAATTCCGACTTCACATTTCTTTTGTTCCCGTTTCTTGATGTAAGCTACTTTTAGCTTACTTTGGATAATAGAATGGGGTTGTCGGGTCCATGTAGCACCCTTGTGGAGAAATTTCGTCAACAAAACTTCCATCTGGTCCCATTAAGCAAGGATTATATTCTTGAAAGTGCAGTAGCAGTTGCATTTGGTCCAGATTCAGGCCTGTTATCAAATGATGGAGCACCACTACGGAATCGCTGACACTATAAAGGAATAGTGGATTGGTCTGGCACTTCATTCAGACCATTTTTTAAAAACTTCATTTTTAATTAAAGTTGAAGAAAGACCATTTGAAAAATGTAGCTTCCCTTGCGCATGAATAAATCTTGATTAGTGAAAATATGATCATTGATGTTACCAGCTCTGGCTCTGCACAGCAAAGGCCTACTGCCAAGAGCAACCCGTCATTCAAAAGCCCTAACCTTTATCTACAAGAGGATATACAGATCATATGAATTGAGGAAGCCGTCTTTGAGATAAGCGTCATCAAAGTCGCGTCAACTAGTTAGGAAATCCCTTCGTACAATACCGAAATGACTCATCCAATGAAGCATGTTTTTCGGGTTTTAAAAAATCTCTGCGTATTTATTTTGTAGGCCTGCAACTTAAGTACCTTTCTATGTAAATATATATCGATGAATTTTCTAAATATGTATGTAGTTCATTTAACCTTTCTTAACTTACCATGTCATGTTAATATGTTTTTAATTTTTCTTGAAGAATTCTTCTATCCAATACAATACAATATTGTGAAAAATTCCGTTCGAACAGACTTGCAGATTAAAGCTTAGAGACATCCCAAAAGTAAATACAACGGTATGATATTTTGAAGTCGGTTTCGCATTCACAGAGCATTTTTAACAAGTTGTAATTTACTACATATTTTTGTAACTTGCAGCCATAGTCATAAACATATTTTTGTTGCAAATTTCAATCAACTGTAAATTTGAAATGTAAGAATCAATGTAATTCCTTTCCAATGAAAATGTAACAAGCCACCTCTGCATTGAAGTAGTTCCTATATTACATAATTCTACATATTTGAGGCATCACATCACTTGTTTAATTAATAATATTAATATTTTCACTTTTGAAGTTAAAAACTTTCACCTTTTAGTAACGGACATAGAACCATGAGTGACGTGAGTAAGTAAATATTCTTTTCCGATCCAAATGTCAAACACACTGCCGATAAACCGTAAGGATATCTATGTTTGAGTTTTAAGCAGACATATATGGCGCTTTATTCATTTACCAACTCATATTCGTTTAATAACTTTGCTCCCATTTACAGTCTGCTTAACTGATTTATAAGTCCATCTGTCAAGCACATGGATAATGATTTTGTATGTAGGCGATATTATAACCACTCCTTGAATAAGAAAAGAGATTCATTCATTTAAACAGTTACTATTTATACTGACCATGTGAAATGACTCTTATTTGTTGATTAAAACAAGTGTATCATGGGTTAGGTTAGGAGTTCTTTGACTGAAATTTGTAAAATATAAATAGGTATATGTACGTGTTTTAGTAAATCCAACATGACAAGCTACTTTTCTCTCATTTCTAGTTATGACAGTTTGCGTGGAGGATTGTTAACTCATGATTTCCTTTTTCTTATCAAATATAATATTAACTGCTATTGAATAAGTGACTTGGTTTGTTCTGAAAACGAAAATTTATCCGTCGAAACAAGAAATCCGACAGAGGTATGTTGAAAAGTATTTTAACTCAAGTTCTAACTCTAGATATATTGGTCGAAATATTGTAACAAAATTTTGTAAATTTAATGTTTTTAGTTTATACACGTTTTTCAACGACTTGGATACAAACCAAATCAGTATGCTTCTTTCAGGTTTTTCCGAAACCGAGCATTTTAAGTTTTTGCTCATTTAACGTCATAGGAAATACAAAATAGTCAGCAGAATATTTGTATTTTGTTACGTTTTGTTATATAGTTTTTCATATTTTTATAAAATTCGGATATTTTTGGTTAGCTTTTTATTCTATACAAATTAAATACGAAGATTATGTACTACTTGGCTCATAGATATACGTTCTGGGAATTAAAACCTAACTATCAAAAGTAATGGCTACATTCATACAAGTTGTTTCATTGCACCTAATTTTTTTGAAACCTTGTTTGTCAGTCTGTCAGGCTCCAATTGGTGGTATTCATTTTTCCCTTAGCGATATTGAAGTAAATAGTAGAGCTGCGAACGCCACAGTCATTGAAGGATTAAAGCAAAAAACACGCCAACTCTATAAATTTGGGGTTCCACATAGAGTCCCCTTTTCAGTGATGAGTACAGAATTTTCGAGAAACCTCAATGGAGCAGTTTTAACAGTCAGTAACGGCATCACTACAAAATCTCTTGCAGACATCCGGTTTGATCCTACAACAAAGAAATGGACATCTCCTCGCTCACTCACAAAATTAGCTGTCGAATATCTCATGCAAAAATACAACTTTACAGCAAATTACATCCCATCAACACTGGGACATTACGGGAAAAGATTAGAGAACGGCACTTGGACTGGTGTAGTTGGAGACTTGATTACAGGTAAGGCAAATATGGGCTGCCTTATGGCTCGAACATTTCAACGAGATCAAGTGATTGACTACTCGTTTCCTATTGCTTTCAATGGCATGACTTTCATAAGTGGTCATCCCACCCCAGAATACTCTTGGAAATCAATATATTGGCCGTTGCAATTAGAAGTTTGGCTGCTAACAGTGACAGCTACCCTTTCAGCAACACTTGCATTTGGGAGAATCCATAAAGCCTATGAAGACAAAGAAGATAACCAAAGATTTTACATTATTTCGGGTGGGTACTATTTATTCACCCAACTTTTGGAACAAGACAAAAAATTAGTGAGCAGAGAAAACGGAATACGTGTTTTGGTAGCTGCATGGCTTCTCTTTGTGATTGTGATGAACACTGCATATCGTTCAAAGCTGATATCTCTCATCTCGTTTCCGGTTTTAGAAGAAATGCCAACAACGTATGAAGAATTGGCTCAAACGTCTGATGATTTTAAAATTACTGTGATTGATGTTGGGGGTGTGTCCCTCTCGTACTTTAAGTCGAGTACTAATGAAGCTATCAAGAGTCTTGGGGAGCGTTTGAGTGTGCAAACAAATGAGGGAAAATGTCTTCAGGAAGTTGTGGGCACTTCGAAACGTTCATGTGTAATGTGGAAGCTAATTGCGAAGTATGCTCTGGGCAGATATTTTGCAGTTGATGAAACAACGAATAAGCCAAGGGATTTGGAAGTGCATGACGAAATAAATGTTAGTCCTGTGGCACTAACATATCCAAAGAACTCCAAATACACAAGTATGTTTGACTGGGCTCTGAGAAGTGCGGCGGCATTTGGAATTTCGGAAAAGTGGCAGGAGCTTGATTCTGATTCTTTGAGAGCCGAAAGGCTGATTGAACTGAATGATGCTAAGGGAAAAAGCACTACAGTTAAGGAAAATAGTCAAGAAGATGATTCCGATCACCAACCACTTGGTACAAAAAACTTTATTGGTGCATTTTGCTTATTTCGAAATGGATTGGTTCTTGGAACATTTATATTTCTCTTTGAGGCATTAGTAGGAATGATAGAATGCTTTGTTGAATTAGCGGTGTACTTTGTGAGAAGTGTTTAGATCAGAGACGTAACGTGAATTTGCCTTTCAGCGTCCGGCCTGGTTCAGGCTGAAATGTACGGCCATTTAATATAGTTGTATTTATTTTGATGCTATCAAAATCATATTTAAAGAAGATTTTCGAAAAGCACTTGCAGTATACACATTTAAAATAAGTTTGATTTAGGTTTATTTCTACACATTTAATCAATTCAATAGGGAATCTGGCAAACTGTATGGATTTCAAGGAGAACTTGTGACCATATAGCACGCGTGGGAAAATGGACACATATAAAGACCGATTTCTAAAAAGTTTGATAGATTGAGGTTATTTTGGTAGTTTTAGACAAAACTTTGATGGATATGGATGAAAATTTGATAAATTTTGTGAAAATTTGATAAATTTTGTGAAAATTTGACAGATTTGGAGAAACTTTGGATAGATTTGAATGAAATTTGATAAGATTTGGAGGAAAATTTGATAAATTTGGTGAAAATTTGACACGTTTGGAGAAACTTTGGATAGATTTGAATGAAATTTGATAAGATTTGGAGAAAAGTTAATAGATTTAGAAGAAAATTTGATAGATTCGGAGAAAAGTTAATAGATTTAGAGGAAAATTTGATAGATTCGGAGGAAAGTAAATAGATTTAGAGGAAAATTTGATAGATTTGGAGAAAATTTAATAGATTCAGAAAAAAATTTGATAGATTTCGAGGAAAATTTGATGAAACGATAGATAGTTTTAATAAATTTGGGGAAAAATTAGTTATAAATTATAGGTAGTTTGGATAAATTTAAAGAAATCGTTATGCACATTATAGAAATTTTGGTTTGTTAAGAAAAGTATCTTAGGATTAAACATTTTTATTGATTTCAAGGACATTTTGATAAATTTAGAGGAGATTTTGATAGGATTGGATGGAGACCAACCAATGGTATATTTACTCACACATTAATCTTTCAAAAAATGTGTTTCCCCTCGCTTTCGTTACCTTATTATTCTGAGTCAGGATTATTATTTAACCTTAATTAGGTTTTTACTTCTTACACTTTCTTCATGGCAAATGTATCATTCATGACTCCTCCCGATCATAAACTCCTCTGAACCTATTTCAGTTTGTCTGCAATATTGAATAACTTCCATAATCAAAAACAGATGTGTGTCTCATTACAAGCAGCATCAGCAATTATGTTGGAAATTAACCTTTTTACATTTCTCCTTTCGAAAACTATCAAGTGGGTATTCATCTGTAATTTTTGATTCATTAAATCTTTATTAATTTTGCTCCAACCCGATCGGCCCTAACACTTTTCTCGAGCGTCCGGCCTGGAGCAGTGGCTCCATCGGGCTCCATCGTTGTTACGTCGCTGGTTTAGATAAACATATTGTAGAACAATTACTAATTACAAATTACTGTAACAAACCTTTCATTTGATGTAAACGCACTTTGCACTAAACTAATCCAATAATGTAGGCAGAATGTTACTTGAGCCATTTGTATGTATGCATATAGTATTGGGGGAAAGTATGTAGGTACCTACATATACTTCATTTTTTTCTCCATGTTACCTTATGTGTACTGATCTTGTGAAAAAGTTATTTCGCTTACGCCATTATATGTTCAAGTAATTTGTTACAGAAAATAAATAATTAGTATAATTTTACTATTGCTACAGCAATCAATCGATCAAGTTTGCATACATATATGTACATGCTATAAATCCTAATTTATTATCTCTTCAGTCATTTGTCCTATAGATCTCTTGACTAGTTTACTTTCTCTTTATTGCCACAATAATTAATTTGCTTAATATAACTCGTCAACTCGTGATATAGAAGTTTTATTTTGACTTCTTCACGAAATGAGTTTACGAATCATTTTACCCTTGTGATGTCTTGCAATTCATTTCATATAAAGTAATAGTGAATTTGTGTGTTAAGTTACGCTACAATATTCTAACAACAAGTCTCCAAAATGGGATTCACTGACAAAGAGGATTTTGGTTTAACAAACTACATAAAAATTCCTCTAAACATTTCTACTTATCTTTTTGTATATCCATACCAAACCAATTCTTCTACAAAATCCCTATTTATATCTGTACTACAAAAGATAGTTTATGGATCTCTCACTCTCGCTGGTTTATTTTGGTTTTTCTCGAACATATTTGCCTTTCCAATTAACAGATCTCCAATGACATATTTTGAATTTATTCTTGCCTCCGTATTTTCAATTCAGCGAATTTTGATTGTAAAGCTTATCTGGTTTGATAACAAGAAAGTGTACCGAATTTTAGAATTTTTGGAACAAATGCCATTATCATTAAAGCAGTCTTTGAACATAGCAAATCCTTGGCTAGTCATGGCATTCTGCTGGTTTTACCATTTTGTAGCGGCAGTAACTGTGATTGGGACTGTAGTGAGTTTCCAAAATAGGGATAGATTGGATATCTACGAAATTTTATGTTTGATCGGCCGTTTACATTGTCAACTGGTTGGATGTTTTGGAAGCATTTTTATGATCTCTGTTGTCGCTGTTTTGTCAGCTTCTACTAGAGCATTTACCACTTTTTTAGATGGGAGCTCTGCAATGGATGAAAAGGAAAGACAGTTTTGTCTGTGGACAGAAATCGAAAATCAAATTGATTGGTTGCACCGACTTTCAAACTTGGTAACCAACTTAATTGGGAATTTGGTAACATGTTTGATTGTTGCCAGAGTGCTCTATTATGCAGTGGGAGTGGAACATATTTTAGCAAAAGATTCAAATTTTACAAGCATCTGGCCAATTTTGGAACTGGTGTTTTATGCAAGCTTGAGTGTAATTTTTATGTATTTTTCGGGAGATGTGACACAAAACATGGGAAAATTAAAAGAATGGTTGAGTGTAAAGAAAAATAGAATGCTGGTACGAACTCCACAGGATTTTTCTATGGTTTTGAATCAAATTGATTCGCATTTTATATCCATCAAAGCTAGCAATGTATTTCCGATGACGTACGGAACCGTGGCTAGTGTAAGACTTTACCTATTTTCATAAGTATGCATTGCTAATTGTCTACAAATACGACTATAAATATCTTTTTGTTTTAGATTTTCACAACTGTGACAACATATTTTGTGATTTGCGTCCAGACGCGTACCAACTAATGGGACTTTTTAATGCAAGGCTTTTAAACTAATCTTTAACATCTTTAACTAAATTCATTGACGTTGCAAGTTGCAATCCTTTTGGTTGTGTTATCCTGGAATATACACTATCGATAGGGGCATTTTGCAAAATATGAAGTAAATGTATATGTGAAAGTATTTGCAACTGTTAGTTGTGACATTATGTTTAATATCATTGTGTTATTTAGCATGGTATAGTGAGTACTGTAATTAATTTGGTACTAAATAAATGCATATCATACGACAGATCATCAAGACTGACTTAAGTGTATCCTAAGAATATAGATAAGATCATGTTTTCCAATTGTGCTCATGATCATGTTAGCAACACAAAATTGCTAAAACTTCTATTATTAATCTGTGTAGCATTCTGAACTGACACTGTACGAGTAATCTTACGTGTGAAAGGAGCTAACTCTTATGTAAAGATTGATCCTATTATGTGTAAATTTTGGGTATATGCATATGATAAAATGTTCTAAACGCAAATCATCATAATTTAATAAACCATGTTGTTGCGCTGCAGTGGATTCAGTAAAAAGTGTTGCATTAAAATTTCTGAGCATGTCAAACTCTATTAAAGAAATACAAATGCAAATATATTATGCATATACTATAGAACAAAAGCGTATGATATTGTGCACAAATATGACTTGTGTTTATGGTGTTTTGCTAATCCTTGTAGTTACTTTTTATGTGTAGATTAACTTAGGACTATGGTCATATCCTTTAGTGTAAAATGTACCTCCTATTTTCTTGAACATACTTTTGGCGGCTCATTTTCTAATAAACTAAAACAAAACGAGCATAATTCTTTTTATTGCCAATTATTTTATTGTTTTTCCCGAAATTTTTTCATTCACAATTTGTAGAAAAGTACTTCTAGCATACTCTTTTCTCGTGAAAAAGAATTATAAAGGAGTAATATTTAACTTCAGTTTTTATGACGGTTTCACAAATGATCAGTACTACAACTCGACAAGATTATTATAATCATACTGGAGTGATCATTCCCATTAGACATACACAAATAATTGTAAATGGTAAGTAAACACATATTACCTGCATCAATTGTTTAAAAAATTCGGAATTTGCAAATCGAAATCTGAACGTAATTAAAGTGTCGCTTCATCAGCTTTGAGTAGAGCTTAACATTTAAAGAAAGTAGTAGACAAGTTTCTATAATTTAATATTTTGATTATTTTAAAATTTCAGATTCCCCATAATCACTATCACCATCATCATACTATCTTGATGCGTCATACATGCTCGAGATGTTTGGGCCACATGCACTCAAATAATTGCAGAGAATGCAAGAAGAAAGAAACCCTACTGATTCATGGAATTACACTAATTGTTTGTTGGTGTCTTGCTGTGCTCCTCTTTTACTATCGCAATTTCTTTCCCTACGGGGATGAAAAAGCATCTTCATGGCTACATTATGTTTTATTTCCATGGGACTCGGAATTTCGTTCAAGACTCTGCATCTTTATGGCACTTTATATTCTGAAATATACTTGGGACTGGTGGAACTGGATTCTTCGACAAGATAGATTGGAGAAAGCAGGGATTAATTTGAGGCGACATGAACCAACACTTTGCTATAATTGTTGTTCTGAACTTACTACTTCTAGCATAAACAATTTGCTTCGAAACTAGCTTTGTAACAATCTGAACCAACTGTTTTGATGGTATTTGTGAGTATAAACTGTAAAATACTTATGAAAGTGATTAATTTGCTTGTGTTGGGTCAAGGACCAGGAGAAAATTTGCTGTAAATACTTCTAAGCATAACACAATTATGTATCAACATAAACTGGAAAATCCTCATTTGGTATAGTTTACGTACAGCGTAATATAAAATAGCCTCTACATAAGGTTAATTAAAACAATAATTTACTATACATACTTGTGATTATATACATAGGTATTACATAATTGTAAATGTAACTATCCATTTACTATTAAATTACTTCGTTTGATTTAAGAGCGCAGTTATTCTTGCTTTTCTACTTTATTGCTCATCAAAACCTGTCAAGGAAACCTAATTTGCAAGGATACATAACGAAAGGAGAAAACACAACTGTCATAAGGTCTGTCCCACTTGGAAGGAATATTTTTTCTTTTTTTCATAATTTTTAATGGAGTGATGCTAGCACTCTGGTTTTTACATATATTATAGAGCAACTCATGCTCATTCTACATGCAAAGTTTCGGACCCGTGCGATGCTGCATATCCGAGTAACAAAGAATTTTCTAAAAACGATCAAATTTGGCTGTCCCAAAAAAAGGAATATTTTTTGGATTTTACTGTTTATATCTGTCCAAATGTATCCAAATGCATGTAATTTGAGTATAAATAGAAGCGTAACATGAAATATTGTGATAGTCCTAAGTCACTTTGTTGGATTTGGGCCAGGTAACAGTCAATTTTTGTCATAGTCCAAATACAAGCATTAATGCATTAAGTTAAATGGGGAAATACACACAAATCCTTGATCCATCCCATATTTCGGGACCATGTGAAGTCACATCATTCTGAAAATTGCAGCAAATCATCGTGCATTATTCTAGAGTTAATAGCCATGCTCAGTCATGGGATAGCTATACAGACACCTGCCACACACTTGAGTAAAGTTGGTTCAGTCAAGATGCCCATATACCATAATGCTTTTTAGTGGGGAAACTTGTTGTTCGTCGTTTGAAACAAAATTGCTCCAAGTTATTGCCTAGCTCACCTAGTATACATACATGCGACCATGATGTCGTTACATATGAAAGCTGTCATTAAAACTGCGAATTTAATTTGCAAGAAAGGGAAATTATGAGATATCAAAGTTCCAGGAACTGTTGCTTTGATGGGAATTGTGCATTTATTGGAATTAGCCTTTTATGAGACCTCAAGTCTTTATACTTTACTTCATACTTTCAGATGATTAAGAAGAAGGTTACACAACGCGTTTCTATATGTTATTGTCCTGCAGATAAATTCCGTTACTAAAGAGATAAAAAAAATTGGGCTAGACATACACACCTAGGCTTACTTTCTTGAACCGGTGCTGATGTAGCCGTGCTAAAAGCATTTTTTCTTACATTGGTAAATATGGCAACGGCCTTGGTAATAAGTTCATTTCATCTTCACGCTAGACTTACAAATATGTCATTACTTCCTAACATCATGCACTATAATGTTCATCAAAAGAGAATTGAAATTCTAGAAAAAATGAGTACTAAAATTTCATGCTATATATTTTAAAGTATAATAACATTCTTTGTAGTTATTCCCATATTAATAATATACACGGATCTACTTTTTGCAAACCGAGTTGTTGATGTGAAAACTCATATTTGCAATTTCTTCATAATTGGATTTTATGTGGTTTATCTTGGTGTTTTTGTGCCATGCATAATCTCGGGAGCAGAGACTGCAGAATATGTAACTGCCGGGCTGAATTTGCAAAAGACACAAACAATCATTTCGCAAAAACAGGAAAAGTCTGCTATCTTTGCTTTTCTATCATCTAAACTTGCACAACTCTGAAATACGAAGATTGTTTCAACGAAGCTCCCAGAGTGCAGATATTTTAGGCATTGTATGTTCATCAAATGTGTTGTACACAATTGTTCAAATTTTGGGAATATCATCTACAGTATTTCTAAGACTTGACCCAATGCTGCATGTTCTTAAATATAACGATTGGGCAGAAACTCTGCTTGGAATTATTTTGCGTTTTATATTCAAATTCTTGTATTTGAAACGTCCAGAGTTAACGTTTTAAGTACGAATATACTTTTATTTCATCAGAGAGCTTTCATCGAGGTGGCAAAGGAAATAAAAGCTTCTGATTTCTCTCCTTCTTCAGTAAAGAAATACTTGGAGTTTCGTATATTAGCAAAATCTCTTGAATGGTTGGTAAGAAATGTTGCGGGTACATTTATGTGTGGTAGGTTCTTCGTTGGTATTGTAGCAAACAATTGTATTATGATAGGGTGGAAGATATAGGTCCATTGCATCCGTCTACATTGCTTTAATTCCGATGACAATACTGGTACATTTCCTTATTGGTATGAGTTTATCAATGACTGTTAGTGTGCACGAGATAACCTCAAGTACCATTACAAATGAGTGGCCTAAACAATTCGGCAAAATGCAATTAAATGGAAAGGCTTTGCTACTGAGGAGTATCAAGTTCATTATAAGAATGCAGAGACCTGTGTCGGTTCATGTGTTTGGAACAGCCAGGTTGGATAATGAAACAAGACTTTTGGCTACTATGGATACTTGGTAAAATGCACGGCAGATCTGATGCTTCTTTTGGAAACGGCAAGATTGCTGAAATAATATTAACTTCCTTATAATCTTATCCTTATGAAGAGTTTTTTAATTCACAGTAATTTAAAACTAAAATATGATGGTTTATGATATTTAAAGTGGTATACCAGACGCAGTAAAATATGCAGTATTGTACCGATAACGAGGTTAGCTTCCAAATGTCAATCAAATGTCGTCTCGTCTCGTCTTACTCGTCTCTTCATTTCATGAAACATTTATACTAAACCGTAGCGGTGGTTTTCTTCACGGATTATATTGCTCTAAATTCTACTGGCTGCCCTCAAAGCTAACAATGAAGAGAGTGATTGTGACCACAAGCAACTGTAAAGAATCAGAGAAATATTACCTGATTATATAAATTCAATTTTGTAACCATTCTAACCCACACTTTCTGTAAATATCTATTAACTTTTATCTCACTTGTGCTATAAATCCAAAGTCGAATCGATACACTCCATCAGTTCCAATGCCAACCTGTCCTCCATCCAGTTCTCTCAGCAACATTTTCATTCGCACAGTATCCATGCTAGGTTGACTTTGCATCAATATCCATTCATTTGTCCATGCTTGCAAATTTGATTTAGTGCTTGCCATCTTACAGACATGAACGTAATAAAAGAGACTTTACTACTTACTCTATCATTAATTTTTATAAATGATCCAAAATACCATTTTCTGTACATACTCGTCTGTATACATCTCCAGATGCTAGTAGTGCCAGTGGCCACGTCACCAGTTCGACAACACCTATAACCACGTTTATAGCATATTTCCTTGCCATATCTAATGAAAAAATGATTCTCATTGCGTTGTCAATTACCCAGAATAAATTTAGTGTAGAAAACGTGGAATTCAGAAGACCAAAAAATCTCTGTAGCTCCTCGAATGCAAAAATAAGCTGCTTTATGTTAGTCTCATTTTGCTGTCCACCATTCTTCCCATCTTCTCGTTGATTTCGTTCAGCTTTTGTAAATTCAACTACAAAATCTTCGAAATTCCTTGTGGCGATCCAGAAAGTGAGTGGAAATGATCCCAGAAAAAAGATTTCGAGACTCATAAAAACTCACGAATTTGATGCTTTTAGCCACAACTCAAATAATCCCAGGATAATTTCGCCGGTCCCATAGCGCTCTAAACTTTGATGCATTTTCCCTCTCTCCATGAAAAATCTCTCTTTTGCGTCATGAATCAGATTGCGCA
The DNA here is from genome assembly GCA_034700685.1 of Willowsia buskii. Classification (NCBI taxonomy): domain Eukaryota; kingdom Metazoa; phylum Arthropoda; class Collembola; order Entomobryomorpha; family Entomobryidae; genus Willowsia; species Willowsia buskii. Next base: position 19,277 of record JAQIXW010000664.1, read on the forward strand.
GCAGATCTGATGGATGTGACAAGTCATCGCCGTCAATATGAACGAACAAAATGTTTATTACTATCATGGTCATAAACGAAGTATAAAGGATTGATAGAACCGTTATCGAAAATCTTTTATTCCAGAGAAATTTCTTGATTCGATCTTCCCACACACCCAGGCTATGTTCTGGTGACACATGTTTGGGAAAGTGTACATTGCTTCTGGAAATACAGTTGAAAATATCCACAATATCATTTGATCTCTTGAAAATGATCCATGTGAAAAGTGATACTCTGAAATAGTTAACAATCTTTCGTAAAACAAGAAAGTAGGTTTTTGCTGAGATCTGGTTGGCGTGAGATGCTGAGAATGCCGTAAAGTGTATCGGGATAGAAGTCAAAATAAAATCCAGGCTGGTATCCAAATGAGAAGTAGACAAAACACCTGTGGAAAAGTAGATCACCAAACGTAATGAATTCTATAATGCTTGTTCCTACTAAGTTTAGATAACTAATTGCCTTTTGAATCCTCCAACATTTCAGCGTCCACCGTCTTGAGTTATCATCGAACCATGGTTTGTAGGTAATAATGCCAATATAGTAGCCTAGTGTAAAATAAGAACTCAAGCTAAAGAAATTATCTGGACTTTTGTCGTTCTTAGAGATGGGGACAGGGACAACAAATACTTTGGACATTTCAAGTACAGTTTTTGGTTTTGATGATGTTTGAATTGACATGAGAATCTGTTTAAGAAACGCTGCAATAATAGAAAGATATGTCTGCTCTGCTGGACATAAAAGTTGATTTTGAAATATCAAAACGGATACACAATGATGAAAGTAAATATTTCAAGTTGTTGTGTCTACATTAGCACTAAAGATTTTCTCATGTCGTGCTTAAGTTTTAATTGCGGATATTGGATTTCTATTTTTGAACATACATAGGTAGTTATTAGTTTATTTTGTTTGGAATATACATTATACATACAAAAGCAGTGTAGTAAGTTGGAAAACAATATTTTTTTAAATGATACTTGGTAAAAACACGTGCTAAAAATTTGTCAATAAGGAAATCCAAATTTTCTTACGAATTCCAACTCTTTAAATTGTGGATAGTAAGTTACATGTACTATACTTCCATCAGCAACCTAAAATCAGTAAATATGTATATTAAATCTTCGGAAACGGGGCATGCAATTAAGATGGTTTATGAATTTTTTTTGCAGAGTTAACTGGAAGACTCTTATCACTCATTTTGAAATAAGATTTTAATTGGATTTTGTTTTTTGTTTTTGTCATTTGCTTCCTTACACTAGACATACATTCATATTACAACGCTTTAGTAATGTCTCAGCAACTCCATAAATATACAAAGACATACAAATTATAAAAGAGAACAATGCATGTTTAAGCATAGCATATAAATAACATGAAATTAATTTTGAAATTATCGGTGAGGATTAAGATACTTATTTTAGCTGATGTAACATATGCCGATAATCAAAATATCCATAATTATTTTTGTTGTCCGAGTATTTGTACAATACCAAACAACCTAAATTCGAATAATATGCTATTTTAAACGAAATTGATATATGTATTCCATTATTACAGATGAAATTTCAGCAAGAAATAGCATCTTAAGCTAAAAATGTGTGCCTTTCTTACCCTTTAATAATGCTGTCAATACACAAACAAGCTTGGAATGCAAATGTTATATTTTTGTGATCTGAAAAGTTGAATTTCAATTTCAAATAACGATTCCCTTCGGTTTTTAGATAGTGTTTATATCGTTTTGTTTTACGAAACATGCTTTTAAAACAATTAGATTATTACATGCGTTATTGATGGTAATTTTTTCTTGTTTATCGTACACCTTAAACAATCTAATCTGGTAATGGTAAAATGGTTTGGTTGGAATTCTAATGTAAAATAATGCATAGATTTAAGTACATAGTGCTTGGTAAATACTAGATTATCCTTAAACACCTACCAAACCAAGAGTATTATTCCTTCATGTATAATTTCATGAGGTTTCATCTCAAAGCCGTAATCAAGAAACTTTTAAGAAGCTAAAATGCCAAACCGGGTTTCAGAAGATTTTGCTAGTTAGTATTTACAGTCTGGATAATATATTCAACTTACGATCGTTAGGGGTGAGATTTCTAATACGAGATCAAAGCCGGATAATACCGAGCTCAAGATAATCCAATGTGTTTTGCTGTGGCAAACTTTTGATCCGAGTTTCAAAACCCTGTGATCTTGTATTAGAAATCTCGCCCTTAAGTGTGCTACTGCGAGTATTTCCATTTTTTGTTGTTATTTGTGTTATTCCAAAGTAGTTTGTTCGATTTTTCATACATGTAATTCAACAAATAGATCAAAATAAATTTTTACTACGCCAGCCCATGTTTTTTTGGTCCGCGAGTTCGATTACAGAAAAAATTTAATTCGAGTAATTTAATGCGAGTTCGGTTATAACAACCACATACAAAACCTACATAATATGCAGAGATCAAACTTATGATTTACAGCAATAAACGCGGTATTCAATAAACTATAAAATTATGCACCACTTATTTAAAAAAAGTGGAAAGCCCACAGACCTATTATTTCCAAGTTTTCTCTCTTGAAACCGATAATTTAAATCAAGCTTTGGCAGTAAAATATAGTAAGCTAGGTTGTCAAATTTTAAAATAAGGTATTAAACTACTAATGATACAAGTAGTTTATTGACAACAAGAAATCTCTGATTCAACTCATAAGATTTTTATTCAGCATGTTTTGGTCTGCTACTGGAGTTTATTGTTACGAAGGAACAAAGTATTCCTATCCACCACTACCACTTACATTTTCATATGCGAAGATATAATAAATCACTGTGATCTTGTTCTTCATACTGCCTAATTATATCTAATGCTGCATGAGTTTATCAATAAGCATTGGGTTTTTCATGCTACCGCACGAAAAGTATAGGCTTCACCGCTACAAAAATAGCTGCTACAAACGCATTAAAATATTAACAGGTCAAACGAGTTTACATCAGTTTTTCAATACAAGATGCATAATAAATCAATATCCGAACTACATTCCTTTTCGAGAATCTTCTGTGTTTGTGCTCATCACGGTCGTAAATATATTTCCGATTATGGTAAGTATAAAATGAGTCTTTCTTTATAACGTAATACTTAAAAGGAAGGCTCAGTCAAAATCGACCCCGTTGAGTTTTTAAAAACAAGAACTTATCACTTTGCCACGTGTTACCTATGTGTGTGAGGAGTATAACATTTGACAAACTGAACAAATACTGGTATACAATGGTTAATTATTACTAAAATGGGTTTCTTTCTAATACAATACAAGATTATGATCTAGCCCAAATATATTTTTATCAACTCTTGTCACAAGTATTTGACATTGTTTTGAGCAGTGATACAATTATACCTAACCTGCTTTTTACTTTCATGGAAAATTTTTGAAATCACGTAATAATTTCGAGCACTATATTATTATATACGAAGGCGTACTTCAAAAAATAAGAAATAATAATAATAAATGACATTCAGTTAAAAAACGCAGTGTGTGCTACAGAAAAAATTCATAATAGTATCAGTCTCAATAGTTGTCGTACTTGACTTTTACTGAAACTATTGTTTTTCATGTAACGAAATTGCCAACTAACAATGAGCCAAAGTGCAAAAACAGTATTTCAGTGATATTATCAGCAAACCAAATTCTACGTGAATGAAAATCTTGGGCAAAATCAACATTTACTTTCAGATGACAGCCAAAATGAGTTTGAAAAAGTGCCATACCCATCATAAAGAAGCTTTTTAGCTAGTGACCAAATGTAATTATCGACTAACCCTATCATCACGGAATATACTGGATTTCTTGCTAGCTATTTCATTTTCAAGGAGTGTGTTACTTTGTGTTAAGGCCCTTGAGTGCTGCACAGTACAACATAATATATAGAGCCTCCTCTTAAACTCAATTCAAAAAATATGACTACACCTCTCATAATAAGTTCTTTTCGTCTCCATAACAAACTTACAAACTGTCGCCTGATTCCCAGCCTGATCTACTATAATGAAGAACGAAATGGAACTCAGGTTCAGGAAAATTTTCTTTCAAAAATTCCTTGTTATGTCTTTAACGCTGTGATTCTACTTTCTGGAACAATTCCTGGGATCGCCATACACCTTGATTCACTATTTTCCTCTCGTTCCGTTGACTTACATCCCCGTATCTGTCATATTTTTTATTTTGGGTTTTACATGGTTTATCTCGGTTTTCTAATACCTTTTATTAGGTCTGGAAACGAAACTGCAGAGTATATAACTGCCGTATTTAATTTGCACAAACCAGAAACCACCAAACCTGCCAACAAATGGGGCTTGCTTACTACATTTTTACATCATATCAACTTGCACAACTCTGAAATTAGAAAATTGCTTTTAAGAGGACCAAAGGGGGCAGATATACTTGGAATTGTTTGCTCATCAAATGTTTTGTACACAATATTTCTAATACTTGGTCTGTCACCTTCAGGGATTTACTTTGGCCTTGATCAAATACAGCAGGTGGCTCAACAGAATGATTGGATGCGACATTGGACTGAGAGCTTGATTGGAATAGTTTTTCGTTATCTTTTGTTACAAATATCTGTTTTTGAAATGTGTAGACTAAATGTCTTAAGTATGAGCATTATATTGTTTCATCAGAAAGCTTACAATGAAAGGGCAAGTTTTATTAAGCGCTCAGAATTTTCCACTGTCATGATAAAGTTATACATGCAACTTCGGATTTTAGCAAAGTCTGGGGAAAGCTTGGTGAGAAATGTTGCTGGAATATTTATGAGTGGAGGATTTTTTATAGCTGTTATATCAAATAGTAGTAATATGGTAGGGTGGAAATTTATCCCGTTGCAACTATATATAGCATTTACACCATTGACAATTTTAGTCCAATTCTTCATCGGAATGGGGTTATCAATGACAATTAGTGTGCATGAGATAACATCAAGTATCGTATCATGTGAGTGGCCAAGGAAAGCTTGTATTCTAAAGAAAGAAGGAAAAGTTTTGTCGATGAGGTATATCAAAATGATATTGAGGATGCAGAGGCCCGTGTCAATTTATGCGTTTGGAACAGCCCGTTTGGACAAGGAGAGTAGGCTGAGTTATTATGCGTATTTGATAAAATGTACAACAGATTCGATGCTTCTTATGAACTCAGCTTACGAAGGGTAACGATAACTAAAGTTAAAATAATGGTGGGTTGAATAATTGTAGAATAGAGATATATGTTAAGCTTGCAAGTATTTTACATCTCTGTATTTTGAATTTCAGTTTTGAAAAACATTCAATAAATCTTTAAAACAGCTTGAACAAACTGTGTTTTTTATTTAATACTAACAAAGGGTTTCATAAATTACAGGTATGTGTATATACTTATTATGTTTGATAATACATAAATATCTTGATAAAAAGAGGCGACCAACGTCATGGAAAATTTCTTTATAAATGCCGTAAGTTTTCATAGTTGATTTAGTAGGGATCGGAGCAAAAGTTTCCACATCCAGAATGGCAGCAGCATATCTGTTGTGGTTCTTCACAATCGTTGTCCTGAAGACACTTGTCAATGCACGGAAGGCAGGCAATAGCAGTCTGAAAAGGGGGACAGCTTCCTGGTCGCTCAGGTCCTGAATGTTACAACACAAGTAATGATTAACCTTAACATCCGAATTATTCATACCGTTAAAATGTGATTCACATTCTAATATTTACGCAAGATTTTACGATTTTAATAGCTATAATGAAATCTGACAAAAATATTACTGTTGGAATTACCGTCAACTCTGTTGCAACACTCAGACGTGGTTGTATTTGAATCCCATCCACTTCCCAACAGCATGTCTTCAGTGTCCCGACCTATTCCAAGCGATTCCACATTTGTAATGGCTAGCGCTAGCAGCCCACAAAATACGATTAGGAATGCTTTCATGATTGCTGAAAAATTGGAATTTGAACTCGCAGAACTAGCAAAATCAAAGTTAAGTGTAGCAGCTCAAAAAAGGTGTGTGTGTATTTATATTGAGAAGTGAAGCTGTGAACAGATATTCAAAACCAAAGAAACCATTGCTTTTATACTTTTCACGGTGTGTATTAGTTTCATTCATTCATTCATTTATTTTTAAACACCAATATGTGAAATATGCATCTTAAGCATCGTGTCTTTAAGGAAGAGGGTTCAGACACTTATTCTGGGAAAGTAAATGTGTCCCCAAGTAATAAAAGTACTTTATAAGCGTCGCAGGGTTTTAGGACTCACAGGACTTAAATCTATAAAAAGGTTAAATGCTGTGTTTGCATCAAGCTAATGAAATGTTTCATGTATACACCAAAGGCTTCCAAGCTTACTGAACTCAAATCATATGCTTGTATTTATGTGTGCTTTAAAATTACGATAAAACAGGTACTGACTTTTCTTGGTGCCACATTATTTCTTAAAACCAAAAATCTATTTACATTTTTAGATAATGAATAGTACCACCGGATTAGTAGATGTAATAAATGATGAAGGTATGTATTTAATTTGAGGTTATAAGCCGATAGAAATGCAAGTGAAAATATACTATGTGCGTTAGATATTTCACTTTCGTGAGAACTTTATACATTTTCTGCCTTCGGAATTTGTTAAAGGCTTCTTAAAACATTTTATTTTTCCTCAGATGACGCTGGGGGGAATCCATTATCAGCAAATATTTGCCTAAGCAAACTTGCAGAACGTTTTGGAGTTCGTGCTAAATTAGGATCTGTAAAGTTGACGTAGTTCACTCCAAATCGAATCCTGAAACATTGTTGCGTTTACTTAATTTATATATATTTGGGTAAACTAGTAATTATCAATCATCAAATTATGTTTCTTAATCTTACGTGAATCCAGATACCCATTCCAGATTATCTAGTAGCGACCAAGCTGCGTATCCTTTCACATCAGAGCCGTCCTTCTTGATTGACTTCAACATTTCGTTTATATAATTCCTATAGAAACTTTCTCGGATCGGATCATCCACTCCATCTCCTTCCCAACCACCATATCCATTTTCTGTCACGTAAATTGGTGGATAT
>JAQIXW010000665.1:0-26369 GCA_034700685.1 Willowsia buskii
AGACGGACAGACAGACAGACAGACAAACACATCAAAAACATAAACTACTCAGCATAAATGCTTTCAGTAGTTAATAATCTTTCTTTCCTGGTTTTACACTTATGATAAAAGACAGTAAGAGCACGCTTTACATCTTGCGTAACTTTCTCTGATGCGGGATAAGACTTAGAAGCTTGTCCAATCACAGCCATGATAATAATCCATGTAATTTATAGCAAGCATAATGAAGATGATTTGTGTCGATGAGCTGGATGCGTTTCTATTCTTTTTTGAGTGAATTCCCAAAAACAAACTGAGTATTTGGGTAATGCTTAGCCCGAGAAAGGCAATGTTCATCAAGCCTTGTTCAAGCACACTGTTGAAAACATTGGCCAACAATTGAAGTTTTCTATAGTCCAAAGTGAAATTTGACCTGGTTAAAGATAAGTCGACGACGTAGTAACAAAATTTTGGATGGATACTTGAAGTTGGTGAAGAGAATGCTTTAAGCTGGTAAATCCATAATTTTGATGAGCAATTGTCGTTAGTATAGCAATAGGTGTAAGCGACTCCCATGTAAACCAAACGATGAAAGATTGGAAAAGAAAAAGTGCACTTCTAAATAGTAGATGGACAGGAGTGAAAAATAGCAAATGGATTGAATCCTGATTCGGGGAACAGGGCAGCAATAAGTGTTACAAAGGTGGGTATGGCAATAGTACTATAGCGTATTATCTGAGAGCACATCAAGGGAAGTTTATACTCCAGGAGTAGTCTTGGTGGTGAAATCGGAATCTTGCTATTGGCAATTGTAATTTCTAAAATGCTGTTAATATACTGACAAAATTCAGAGCACGTCTTTTGATTGAAGTATGGTGTAAAGCTGAAATAAATTAGGATCCATGCAACAAGAAGATTTTGGGTTAAATTAATTGAGTAGTTTGTGGCAGTCCAAGTGGAAGCCAATATGGGAATGTTGCCGAGAGTCATAATGGCCATTGTTAGAGGTAAAATTATGCTGACTATGAGTACCGAATTTGAAGTGGAACTAATTTTGAGTTTTTTGTTAGTAAAATCCCATCTATAGGGCTGGTAACTGGTGTGATGCAGGAACTCGGAAATTTTTGTATTTGTGCGATTTTCTGGATATACTCCATGAATTTCTAAAATTTCCTGAAATATTCTATTAAGAAATAGAGATGCCATTGTGGGATTTACTATTAGTTAAAATTGTAGAAGACTTCTTTTTCTTTAATGGTGGGCTTTAGAAACTTTCTGCTTGGAATAAGATTAATCCACAATAGATGAACAAATGATTGACATATTACGATGTTCCTTATGTTAATGGGAGTTACGTACGTAAAAGTACTCAAAAGTGTTAGTCCTTCTTTACTTTTGTTTAAGTAAGATAATATGTATATAATTTACTAAACACGTCATATCTATCGTCACGTCATAAGTTTTTGGATGTGAAGCATTTTAATTGTATCAATCTCATGATTTATGAATATTTTGACGTTCTTTCCATTTACATCCATCTATATGATATGTTTACTTTCAAATGGGTTTTACTTATCAAATACATGTACATGCATACATAAAAGTAGTGTATGTATTTAGTAAAAGGTTAAAGTGACATTTTGAAGCTAAAGCAAACGCAAAGTATAAAATTCTAATTCGAGGCTCATTTATTAAAGGATCGTGCGAGTAGGGTTTGTCAAACTAAATCATATCGTGGAAATGAGTATAGAACTCTTGTCATATCACTCATCCGAGCTTAAATCAAATCAAATATGTATGATTCCTATAAATACCTGTTGTACGAGTTGCTGTTTTACATAAATCATAACCTCGTATTTACACAATACAATAACTTACTTTCTTGCAATCGCAAGTTAATAAGAAATATCAACATTGTATTGCACGTACATAAGTTTTCTTTTAAAATCCTGAAAATTTAGACCAAGCTGCATTATCTAGTTAATATATATTTTCTTAAATTTATTTCTTCGAACTGATACAAAATATTCATGATTAATGTCTAGTCTAATCATATAGTAAAAGAGTGAGTTGCTCAAGAAATATACCTATGTAAATTTTAGAAGTGGTATGACGTTGGCCAGCGTGTAAAGAGTCTTAATTTTTTAATTTAAATGCATGTCTTCGTCATTTTCATCAAGTATTAAATACAATTTTTTAAATACAATTTTACAAAAGCTTTTATACTAATGAGTTATAGCAATATTAATTTACATGCATTATTATGATTGATTACATTATGATGGAAATTTGCAATTGCTTTGTTATCCTATCATTTAAATGACATTGTGACACTGATACGGATAAGATTGAGTCAGAAGTACTTTCGTTGATAATTATCTGCTGTTATTGATGATGAGAAATCACCTCTGAATCAACACTTATTGTTAGTAATTTCTATCATTTGTGCTATATTTCATACAATATGTTATGTAGCTTATATTAATAGAACATCATACTATATAGTAGTAGAAGAATGATTAAAATTTTGGTATCGTGTTTGAAAATGAAAGCCATATTCCCTGTTTTTATAGGACTTTGTATCATTTCAAGTGAGCTAGCTTGTATTCAGGCTGCTTGTCGAATTGACGAGGTAGTCTTTGATTCATTTTGTTCTAAAATGTTTGTGGCACATCAAATGCACAATAGCACAATCCTTAAAACAATATTTTATGATTAACCTTTAAGTTTGATTGCACAAACGGGAGATGTGTTCCAGGGCGTTACGTTTGCGATGGAAAAGATGACTGCAGGGATGGAAGTGACGAGCCATCACCCGCCACTCCAGACCAGTGTCCACAATGTCGAGAAGGCCAGGTAAAGTAAATCAATAATATTGAATGTTATACAAAACATTATGCATCCAAACTTCCACAAATAGTAGGATACAACAATTTTTTTACTTCTACTACATTATACTTCCCCTCTTTATTAGTACCAATGTGAATACGGCGGTTGTATTAGAAAAAGTTGGGCATGTGATGGAGCAATCGATTGTAGGGATGGCAGTGACGAGCCAGGCGATCCCGATTTATGCCCATCATGCGATGAAAATCAGGTAAAAACATCACCTTTAAATATCACTTAAAGGTTAAATGTTATGATGATTAGTACAGTACAATAAAGAACATTATCGTTGGTTTCACAGTTTAGGTGTGAGGTGACCCAACGCTGTATCAACGAAACGTGGGTTTGTAATGGTGAGAAACTAAAATTGAAATTTACATAAACTTTAACTCTGAAGATTTTTAACAAAACGTTACATAAACCAAACCTCAACTTCCTGTTGTAGGAGTTAACGAGTGTTTCGATGGAAGCGATGAACGTCAGGACTGCCCAGCATGCACCGGTGGAAGGGTATAAACAATATCATGATAATGTAAGCATGATAACTATGTACAATACAATGTACAATGTCCATTATAACTTTGAACTAGTTTCAGTGCGCAATTGGAGGATGCATTCCTGCAAATTATATTTGTGATGGTGATAATGACTGTTATGATTGGAGTGACGAGAGTGAAGAAACATGTCCTTGTTCAGACAGCGAGGTTCGCTGTATTGTAGATGGACCTCCAGGAACTGTTGCTCCTGGACAATGTCAGTTACAAATATTTTAATTGCATTGACTCAATATATAACTTTACAATATGGTGGCGGTCAATGATAACTTTACTTTGGTAACATTTTTAGTTGTTTTTATATGCATTATGTTTTATCATAAATGAACCAATATTTTAGGCATTCCTTCTTCATGGTGGTGTGATGCAGATGAAATTTGTGATTGCCCAAATTGCTCCGACCAGAGGAACTGTACAATAAATCAGTAGCACAGGAGTGAGCTACTACCTAATGATGGTTGGTAGTTAGTAACGAGGTGTTTGCAAAAGTTTACAAAAATAAAAGAAAGAAAATCTATTATCTACAATGCATTCCTTGCCATTGTAATCATTGTAATGAAAAACTAATGTTTGCATACCTATTAACATCTTGTCTCACCAAATTAAATATAGAACTAGCTAAATATACATAGTTCTATTTTGTTGAGTTTACGAAAGCCTTGATTGGTTGAGAAAATTCAAAAGATTTAGCATAACCATTATTGTATACCATGAGGATAGGTAACTTAATAATGTAATTCATTTATTACCTACTTGCGAGTCATATATAGGGTTTTCATATAACACTAGTATGATATTTACGCATTCATTAGCGGATTCTATTGAGTCAACAAATGACTCCGTAAATCAATGGATTGACCTTTGAGAAATTTATCCAAGTCGCATTATATAAAATTACTTTTATAATGTAATAACTATATTTAGGATTTTATGCAAAACACTCAATGCATATTTGATATTATTATTAATGTCTATGCTTTATTCCCTCTTGAAAATTGGAAACTGATCCTGAACTGACAAAATTTATATAAATGTAGGGAAAATTGATTAAATTATACAATAAAAAGTAATTTTAGACTACAATTTAGATAAAATATTAGTGATGGCTGTACGAAAAATGAAGTTATTTGCCCACGTGAACACGTGTATTTATGTTTGAAATAAAACAGATAATAATAGCCACATATCTTTCTATATTACGTAAACGCGATACTTGAATTTAACTATCAATATATTCAGTCTTATATTTTTTGAGAACGTATCGTTTCTTGAATCTAGACATTCTTCGGAAATTAAATTAATATACTTTCCTTACAGCAAAATCAATGCGTCTGCTATTTTCGCAGACACGAACAAATACATTACCAATGACGTTTCCATCGTTACTGCAACAAATGGTCTATACCAAAAGTACACAGGGGCTAAAGCCATAGTCTCCCTCATCAAATATTTAGAATAGTATGATCTCATCAGTCCATTCTGTGCCTTCGTATTTGTCCTCATCTTCTTCAAATTTTCTATCGATTTTCTCCCCAAGATCGACAACTTGTAAAGAAACAGCACAAATCCGACCGCATGAATAATTGCAGCGGAAACTAGAATGAAATGAACTAAAGGTAAAATTACTCTCCATCCCTTCACAGCGATCCAAAACATTAGCACCAAAATGAATGCGATCGTAGACAACGTAACAGAACAAAGATTCTCAATCGTTGGCATCACACGATGAGTCAGTAGGCACACAGTTTTTGTCATTTTTATACACTTAAAAATATTTGGAGTAGTTGAAATTGACTCCAGAATAGTTTCATATTTCCTTAGCCAAATATGAAGAGAAGTAAATGTCACACAAAATGTTCGAATAGATTCAACCATGGCAAATGTCACTATCGCCCGGACAATGAAAATTACGATTCCTTTCTTCCCAATAATCCCAGCAAGAGGGTCTAAATTAAAGAATAGCAATCCTACAACTAATGTTGGAGCAAGTGTACTTCCGTAAGGGGTTGTCACGAAAACTAGCAAATCCATAATATTTATTTTTTCTCTTTTCCCTTCTGAGGCTGATCTACTCCAGTTTGTCAATTGATGATTATGGTGGAATGCAACCATTGCATTTAGACCGTGGAGTGCCTCCCCACCTGAGACACAGGCAATTAGGCCGTATACACCAACCATTATGCCATGAGATCCCATGAATATGTGGAGAGCATCTAAAGGAAAACTATTTTTTGATTGAATCCATCGTCTATTTATGACTGCCGAGTGGCAAGAGAGGGCGTAGAGAAATGCAAGAACACTGAATCCAATCCATCTTAATAGTCTGGAAACTGGTTTCCTTTCAAAGGTTATTGTAGAACTTGAGATATCCCATTTTAATGGGACATGGGGTAAGTAGAAGAAGAATATGGAGAGATTTTTTAATAGCAATCTTTCGTACTTTGTGAGCATTTTGCCAGCATTTATAAGGAAATGAAGAAAAAGGCTGGAATATAAAGTGGCTTAGTTTGCACATGTATTATTATCATTGAAAGTACAAGTATTGAAATGTAACTGCAATTAAAGCTCGCGTTATATATGTTGTAATTGATTATGTGAAGATTATGGGACTTAAAATAAAACAGGGGAAAAGTTTAAAATCCTAATACAGAGAAGAAGGACGAATGAAACGGTTGGTTTTCCAATAAACTAATATATTTACCCTTATTAATGACGCAGACACTTTCCCTGCCCACAGTAACGCAAGATTTGAACAGGAATTTTCCATTTAACGCTTAAGTCATTAAACGGGAAGTTGATAACAACTTATTTTAGGGATAATGAAGAAAATGTCTGAAGTTATGGTGTTTAATCAACAGAATAAATTATACCTTATTCTCAATGTATGAGAACGGACAACTGCAACTGCATAACAAAGCTTAAAGTAAAATGTTATACATTTATATTATACAGATTTTTTGAATGGAAAGGGGTGTAATTTTTAAGTATTATTCTGTCTAATTATATAATTTAATGCAAAGGGTTTTAAAGAAAGAAGTTCATAACTAGTACTTACAATCAGCAAGTTTAAACAAACCTTTGCTGTCGATTTTCAATAGTCCTGCTTACTTTTAGCTTCTTAAGTTTGACTGCCAGCGCAATCGATAACTCATTTCGTAAAAATTGAAAAACTGCAATACAGTATTAACCTAGCTACATATATATCATATAACTAAAAGCATATTCCTTCGTATACATATTAAATATATCTATTTTTACCAATTACTGGAAGTTAAAAGGATTTTGAAAACGATAAACAAAATAATAAGAAAAATATTAATTTGTATAACTTTTTCTTTCGTTACAATAGGAAATAACAAATATTAATTTGTTTCTTAGTCGCAAAGACAAAAATAAAATAAATGGAAAAACTTGAACTATTTAAAAATGTCACTTGAGGAACATGACAATAAATGTATATCCTCGATGTAGATTTTAGTGGGAGTAATTTAATTAGTAATCAGTTCAGATTGTGGCTGGTTTTCTTTGCAGTATTTTACCATGTCTTTATCTTCGAAGAGAAAACTGAAACAAACGGTATACTGGAATTAAATGAAATTCTAAATAAAAAATATGGATTCTGCAAGGATATTACTTTCAATAGCATTAATGTTGGGTATTTTTTAAAAACTAGTTTCATGTAAAACCATTCATGTATGAAGATTCATGTGGACATATGTAAAACATTAAAATTTTAAATGGTAAAATTTACTTGTTTCATTACAAGTTTTTATGTAGAGACCATTTGTCATAATTTGTTATACATGTTATACGCATTTTGCTTGCATGTGATTATATTTTTATAGTTGATTTAAAAGTTAAAAGCGGTTGTAACCGCAACTTTGATGAAAAGTAGGCATTGAAAATCTATAGAGGCAAACTCCAAATGAGTCAACTCAGACATTGAAATCATCGTAATTGAAATATATTTTGTCATGAAATATTTTCAGTACCAGATTATTTTTGGCAATTGACAATCAAGCGCACTACTGTTTTGTCCTGAAAACACCACTAAATAAAACGGTACATTCTGCAATTTTCGTAAACACTGTTTAATTTTTATGAAATTGGAAAAACTTAACAAGCCAACGAATTGCGTCATTAGAGGTTTGAATTTTGTTGTCCATGAAAAATTAGAAGACCATGTTACTGTCGCGTGCATGCTAAATAATAGAATTGTCAGACAGAAGCTAGGGCTAAATTTTCTCTAATCCAGAGATAGATTTAACTGTCTCATTAAGTACGTTATACAATAGCGAAATATGAAAATATTGTTTGAGTATACATAGAATACAAACTATTTAAAAAGACAAAAGTAGTGGCTCATTAAATGTAAATTGTGTACGTATGCGATGCGGATGGAAGTTCTAATTTTCATAACAGGCAAACTGAAACTATAAAAGCAAAGAGTATAGTTTCAAGGACCATAACACTTAAGCAATAATTAGATTAGAGTCCTTTATGAAGGTTTTAAAATCACAATTAAAAATAAAAACATCATTTGAATTGGATTTTGATTAAAATGGTGTTTCCTTATATTATTAAAAATCATCAAATCTCAAAACATGATATGCACTAATTACATATCCATGCTCTTTCGAAGTGCTACAGTCCCCATAGCAAAGACTCAGCGCGAAAGATTCTGGATGAAACTCCTCCCAATTGGTATACCCCTGAACAACATACAAATGTTTTCCAGATACTACGTGGTCGACCACCACTACGTTAAAACAGAGCTCAATTCCTCGACGAGCGTCAATCTGATAAACCATTGGATCGAATGCCTTGGCAATTACAAATTCATGCCTGATGTCCTCATGATTTTCTTCTTCATCGATAAAGTAAATGTCAAAGTTCTATCGGTAGAAGACAAATATTATTTACACACTCATAAACCGGCTTTCTAAGAAATTTGTCCTATGATAAATATTTGGAAATCACCCTTTCACCAATTTTCCCATTAAAATCTCCCATCATCATGCAAACCTCGTGAACACCAGGATCACGTATAAAAACAGGAAGTTTTATACATGCATTCTCGTCTTCTACCTCTGATGATCCATAGATAAAGTCCTTGTATAAGTCAATGTCGCCTGGATGTTCTAATATTATTTTAGGTGCCGCCCCTTCCTTTACTGTTTGGAAGTCATCTCTGTATCCACATAGCAACACATCACCACAAAACTCGTCGGTGTAATAAATTCCCCTGTGATCATAAGTCTCCGGACCGACAAAGTTGACAGAGTTGAGTACATCAGCAAAATTACAATCACCACGGCGCACCCTATTGTAACAGATTGAGCCTGCTGAGGAATAGTACACCGCTGGCCTTTGACATTCGGCAACGTCATGTTCAAGCATTAAGAGAGCTTGGTGGTTAAATGAGAAGGGGGTGCAAACTGGGAAAAATATTTGAGATTCATAAAATTTCAAGCAAACTAAAAAGATAACCGCTACGATGTAGGTAAAAGTGTTAAAGAAAAAGTGAGAATTTTATACCAGCGCCACTTGGTCGACATTCGCCACCAAGTGCATGGTAGTCACAACCAGCGTTCCGACATTCGCAGGGTTGGAAGCAGTATTGGGCACAGCCGGGATCTTGGGAACATTCTTCATGCAATTCTTTTGCAGGATCATTACAAGTTCCCATGGTGCAATGCCACTTACAGTTGCTTTCGCGGCATGCGTGAGCGTCAGTAAAGTTGTCACAAGCTGTAAATAGTTAATTGAGGAAATTTGCCACACATGAAGTGTCTTCTACCTGAGAAATATTTATATGTATTTATGAATATTAATTATCTTACTTGACTGAGCCTCCGTCATCATAAAAGCACTGGATAATACTCCAAGTACTAGAAGAGGGAAAGGAAGTCTGTAGTGTGAAGCCCACATTATGTTGCTCTAGTTGAGTAACGTGGCTAAAGTCTTTTGGCAAGTTATTCAATTTTGTAAATCTCCAGATTCTAATAATAATACTAAATAGAAAGTGCCTATAATATGTACATACCTCTAAATACAAATGAGTTCATAATGGCATTAGTTTTTATTTTATGACAATGGCAAGCCTCAATTTTTGGGGACATGGAACAAAAGGAAAGACAATTTTAAATTATGAATGTGAAGTGAACTTGCTATAAAATATTATCCCATTCAAAACAATTATGAATGGGCGCACCCTCTTATTGTTTTATTGCATAATTAAATTTAGTTGAATATGCACCTTAAAGAGCCTTCAGTAATGAAGTAATGAATTATATATGTTGTTATATTTTTCAATACTCAACATTCCATTTTTCACACTTATACCACCATGTGTCACACATGGTGGTATAACACATCTTTATAAGCTCATCAAAGTAATGAAATTCCATTTATTTGAAATGCAATATTAATTATAAGTAACTGCGTGAAAGAAAAAATGTGTAACATTTATGTGACAAATATGAAAGAAATTTTAAAAAGTCTTCCAGTAATTACTAATAAAATTTTGTACTCTTCAACACTTTAATCTGTAACAAATACGATGCTTACTGCTTGATTAAGTTTAGACTTTTTAGTAAACTTACTTGAAAAGTTCCAATCAACGCATTTAAAACGATAGAACTAGACTGACTGACTCATACTCACAGTGACGTAGAAAGCAGCTTACAGATTAATGATTGCATGGCCCAAATTTGAATAAAAAGGTAGATAAGGTTATTGGATTTTAATATTACGTGGTAAACAGCAATAGTTCTACACTACACAGCAAAAACATTACTCCGTACAGGTATTTATTTTTTTGACCCTACATGAAATATTAATTATAGCAGCGGTATCGTTAAAATGTTTTATTATTGTTATATACCAACAAAACATGGTGGTACATATAGGTATCTTCATACCGCAGTTGGTAGTAACACGTAAATTGCAACACATAGACAAACATTATTATATACAGTAACAGCACCCACTTCATGTTTACACTTATGTATGACAAATCATCTAGCAGCTATCCAATAGCATACACCTGGTTATAATGGTTGATAAATATCTAAGTTGATGAACTTCATTATTTGTTTGTTTGTAGCCAAAATAATAATACTGTTGATTTTCATGGAAACACCTATTCATAATTCACATTTGAGTGTTTTCAATAATAACTCCCATTTCGTCGAAATTTAAAAACTAACTTTTCAGGCTACATGTAACATTAACTGGAATTTATTTTCAGGTTGTTCCTATTTTATGACGCAAGCGTCTAGCGTACCTTTGGTTTAGATTATGGGTACACAAACAAATTGAAAATTCAAAGAAAGGCTGGATATTGTTTTTACTAAAGCTTAACATTTAAATTGCACGACTTTGGTATAAAAAGGCTGCTTCTGACTGTAGTAATCATTATTCTCTCACTCCTATCACATCTCTGAAACCAATTCGTTAAAGCTCCTCAATTCTCCGTTAAAAATTTGCAAGAAATTTTAAAAACCCAGACTCAGTTTTATCCACAATGATTGGCAGAAGCAAATTTATCGTGCTTGTGGCATGTGTTGTGCTGGCACTATGCTTATTTGGTGTTGGTAAGTGTGACCAATCTGAAAGAAATCTAAAACTCATAAAATCTACTTACCTAAATATTAATAACTATATCAACACATTACTAATTCTGTTTTATGTTTCCAAAGAATATGCAGATGCAATAAGTTGCCAGGCCCAAGCTAATGGAAACCGTCCAGCAAGATGTGTCAGTGGACCATGTCCTACTGGATATCGAAGTGTGTTCTGGGATACAGGATGCAGAAGTCGTCAGCGTTGTTGCATTTGATTTCTCTACAATCCGGATTTTGACCAACGGCAATAGATTTTTATTACATTGATATTCTATAACTAAGTTTACAGATTTACGAACAAAATTTATGATTAAAGAATGATGTTCATTTAAATCAATCATTTTAAAATAAGCCAAATATTATAAATACTTTGTTTGTTTGTACTATTGTTTGAAATTTAAAAAAATTAAAATTTCTCGGTGAAAATGCATGAGTTTACAAATTACATTTTTTCACCATTTGTGTTTCTCCCCATGTCAGCTACAAAAGTCACAGTAGAAACATGAAAAACGCGAATTGTGTGTATCATTCATTGGGTTTAGTATTAGTCTCTTCGTTAATCTACCTAATATATGTAAAGACAAGCTAAATCCCAGGATCAGAATGGTACATGATTTCCCTTTTTAAATGGCTCAACTTCACTCTGCGCATAAGTACTAAAATATATTTAATTTATCTCATCAATTCTATTCCTGATCGATGAAAGCCGGTAATAAAATCATGGAAGTGTGAATGTGTCGGATTGTGTACAATTTTGGTTTGCTTTCAGAACTATTGAAACTGAAATTATCAACCTTGGTTTCATACGCTTACCACCACCAGTTCTCTAAACGTAAGTAAAAAACGTTTAAAAAAATAGAATTCACAAATTTTTTGAAGGCATACAACATTTTTTAAAACGTACAATAATGCTTGGTACACCTTCTCCAACTCAAAAATAATTCTAAAAAAATCATTTTACCTTCCAAAAGTGAAGCAAAAGCGATTCCACTGCTCCAGGTAAGATTGGAACGTGGGGCATAGTGAGAAAATCATGGAAATAATTAGGAGCAGTTACCACTACGTCACCATGTCAAATCAGACATCCTGCGTAAAAATGTCCACGTTCCACGCAAAAGGCACTTTAACTCAATCTCATCCTCGAGTTAACTCTCAACACTAAACATTTCATCTGAAAAGCTTCATATTCGGTTTTTCCAGAGAAGGGGAAGGGATGAAAAGAAAGAAAAGACAGAGACATTACATTATCATAATGAATGAATGAAAAAGAGCAACTTTTGCGAGTACAAAGATTCTGTAACCAAAAATGCAGTACAGAATAGTACAGATGCAAGCCCAAATGCATCTCACCATCTTTTATGCTTTGTAAGCAGATCACTTTATAGTTGGCGTAGATTGACTACATGTAGATTGACAGAGAGTATAGAGGGGAGATCGCATTTTGACTTCATACGCCACAGTTGATTGCGTAATAGGTCGTGTGTGAGTATTTACTTCCAGTAAATCAGTTCTTCTCAGTGAAATCCCAATTTATTGCTAGGAACACCCATAAATAAATAGTTTCAACAAAGGAACACAAATGCTTAAACACTGACGACATCCCAAACTTCAACAGGAGAGTTTTTTCTACCAACATTGTAATCCAGACTTTTTGTAGATCAGAAAAAACCATATCGAAACCGCTACTGCTATTTATGTCATAATCCACGCTCCACAAATTTCATAAGTACACTAACAAGTAGACCCACGGAAACATCACATTTTCTGATGCATTTCCTGATCAAAGCAACGAAGTGAACAATGTTTCGAGATACGTAAATACAATATAAAACCATTTCCGCAGCATATCTCCAACTAAATCTAAGTTGCATTTTTATCATCCATCTAAAATGATTGCTTGTGCTCATCATGCCAAAGTCTGTGAATGTTCAGACGAAGCTATCATTTCATCTCCGGCATCACCCGAAGTAACAACATTTGAGTGTCTCTTTTTATCATTAACAATGGCGTCTTCAAGCACAAACGATGCCATCGACAGTGGCAATTTTCCTAGTGTTACTGACATTCTCAACTTTGGAATTCCTCCAAGAAGCATTTTAGGTGACAACACAACAAACAATTACCACGAGACCTCTACCCCAGCATCTGTGAGATATGCTGCGGAGTACTTGCGAATGCACGAAGAAGCAGAAGACTGGAAGGGAAAGTTTCTGGTTGCCAAGGGGGCTACTTGCGACTTGGAAATAAAGTTGAATAGTGCCAAACAAGAAAATTGGAGACTAAACCAATTAATTGAAACAGAAAGACAAAAATTTGACAGAGCTTACATTCAAGCACAAGAGAAAAACAGAGAAGAAAGGAATGTGCAAAACAGGCATCTACAAACACAACGACAACAGCTACAGAAGTCGGCACAACAATTGCGTACACTTCAGGGGAAACATGAGAAACTCCAGAAGGCCAGAAAAGAGCAAGAAAAGGAGTTAAATTTCGCTAATGAGAAAATCAAAAGACTGCAAAATTCATTGCTTGAGATGGACAAGAAACTTTGTGATGCGGGAAAGTTAAGTGAAGAAAATCAGAAATTAAGGTCTGAACTTCAAGCAGCACATGGTAAACTTGGTGATTATGAAAAGTGGAAAGAGCAAGTTTTGTATGAACTATCAGCAAAAGACCAGATTGTAAACCAACTTGCATGGAGACTGTCTGTGAAGGACGCGGACATTAACATCTTGAAAAGCCAAGTTAGACAGGAGTCACACACAAAGATTGATGCTTCCACTGAATTAACTAGAGTGAATGATTTTGTCCGTGGATTAAATTTACAGTTTAAAATAGAAATGGAGAAACTTATGAAGGACTTTGGGATGACTAATCTCATCTCCACAATTGAGACGACAAGTGCAAGTGGTGTCAGTGATAAAAGTGCTGTGGCAGAAGAAAACCAGCAAATAAAACTGCTAGAGCGTAATTTGATCTGTATGAGTAATATTGTACGTGACACTTTCAATGAGTGTTTAAAAAAGAAAAGTGACGATGAGTTGCAAAAAAGATGAAAAGAATAGAAAAAGAAAATGTTTATTTCAACAAACACTACAAGAATTCATGTGTTCTCGTAACATTCCTCTTTCGTTTCGCTTATACTGGCAAATTTATTTTCCCATCATCTACACTAAACAGACTTTGACATAATATACATCAGTTCATCAGTATTCGCTATACCGACTGAATAAATATTTCTTAAGTACCTATTGTTACATAAAGGCTTTAATGAATTAAAAGTAAAACTCATTTCAGTTTATTCTCTAAATAATTGCTAATTTCCTTTGTTTGAGTTTTACTCATTGTTATTTCGCTGCTTGTTCACTTTGTTGAAAAACATATTGCTACTTATGAAAATGTATAGAAAACGTTTAGCACATTTCACAAAACGTTGCAGACGTTTTTTATGCATAGCATCAGCTTTTGCTTCGAGTCTGCATGAAATAAGGAATGATTAGAGATGAAACACTACACTACATAACCTTATAACGAATGTCGCGGCAACAGGTTATATGAAAGCATGTAGGTATGTAGGTATTCAGTCCTGCAAGACATACGTTTGATGGATAGATTCGAATATAAATACCAGTTTTCTTATCTAATGATGTATTCATATAGCAGCATAAGGTGCAGAGATGATATTCAAAAAGTTGTATGTAATCTTCAAATTCGCCCGTGCGTGGCTACAGGTGGTTACCAGTTGCTTTGGCTATGCTCTCCACATCAGCTATCGCCCTAGATTGCATTGGTGTCAAGTCAAACGTTTTATTCTAAAAAAGCAGTAGGTACGCATGAATAAAAAACAATTTTCACAAAGAGCAATTTTATATAACATCATGGTAGACGAGTGCCTAGCCTACGTTTTCCACATTGTGTGAACATGGTAGAAATTACAGCACAGAGCAAGTTATGATCATAAACCATGAAGGCAGAAGGGATAGAGATACAAAGTACATTAATCATAATTACTTTGATGGAGAGTAAAACACGCGGTCGAGTTTTTATTGTGTGTTATACTGACAGCAAAGATCTGTATCTATACTCACTCATGGTGGATAATAATATGTATGTATTTTGACTTTTCTCAGCATAATCAACACAACATTAGTGTTGAGTGTCAAGACGCAAAAATGTTTACTTCATAATAATCGGCAATGCTCGGATAATGACGATGAGCATGAAGAGCAGTTGATTTTGTGACTTTCAGATGAAAAGTCATCTCAGCATAGATTCTCGAGTGTTTTTTTGTATGATTGGATATTTCAAATAGTTTTGATAAAAAGACACCATGGAAAATTGGGAGTCTGAAGAAGAACCTGACGAGTTGGTCTCCATTCTTGACCAGCTAAATTTTAAAGTGGTGAGCAAATCTCCGAATGACTCAGGCTATTTTGACGATAGTTCATTATACCCAACAAGCAGCCAGTACTATATTTCGGAGTGTCGCAGACTTCAAGGTGAAGTGAAACAGTGGGAAAAAAGTGCAAAGAGATGTGAACGACAGAAGAGTGAACTTGAGAAAAAGCTGGGGCAAAGTGAGAGTAAGCTTACAAATCTCAGGGGAAAGATAATTAAGGATAGAAGCGCTTTCATGGAAGTGAAGAGAAAGCTGAAAGAAACTATAAATAGCTTGAAGTCGAACCATCGTAGAGAATTTGGAAACTTTAAAAGTTTCCATGATGCTGAACTCGAAAGAAATTCGAATATAATCAGAGATTTGCAGCTTGAAATTTCCAGGAAGGAATTAATGATTAAGTTGCTGCAACAGGAAAATGAAAAAGCGAAAAATGACTTGGCGGCGAAGGCTAATGACTTAAAAGTGGTCGAGGGTATTATGGAAGAGCAACAGCACGCACTTGAAACTTTAGAGGAGAAACGTAAGAGTGAAGTGGAATGTCTGCAAAATGTGATGGCAGAATTACAGAAAAATGTAGCATCAACCGAAAACGAGAATAAAAGATTACATGAAAATGTGGCATCCAAACAGAGTGAATGTGCAAGGTTACATGATAGTTTGACATCAATCAATTGTGAGAATGAAAAGTTGCAGAAAAATTTGGGATCTGAAGAAAGCAAAAATGAAAGACTCATTGAAGATTTGGCGAATAAAGAACGGGAAAATGAAAGGTTGCGTGAAAATTTAGTTGATACAACATTTGAAAAGGATTTCGCCATGAATTCGTGGCATAGGTTAAGTGAAGTTGTGAAAAGTTGCAACAGTGAACTTGAAGATTGTATCAGTTCATTTGTGAGAGAATATCATGTTGAAATTCCTGAAGGATCTGTGAGTCCAGAGAAGGAGGATGAAGAAAGGCGATTGCAAAGTAATTTAAATGTAATGGCGCTACTCATCCGAAAAACTGTTGAGGAGTTTTGTTCTAGTCATAATAACGAAGAGGAGGGAGAGGAAGCGAGGGATACATTTGATAAAGAACCTTTGCGTTGTGATAATAATAGCGGTGCAGATGGAGACTATCCTTTGGTTGATCTAGATGATAATCATGAAGCGGAAGAAGAAACCGGAATTGCAGCTGGAAGGTAAGAAGTCGGATGTGGGGGGTGGCTACGTGTCTATTGCTATTATGGCTGGCTACATATATAATATGTATCATAATTATAATGCAAGTAGTGGCTAAGCAAATGCTAACTTTGAATAAAAACACTCATGTGTCATTTTTTAATATTTTCAGCACTAGTACAAGAAGCAGAAGCAGTAGTCACCACAGCAGCAATTCATCGGTCGATAATAATTTAGGCCAAGATCGAAATGACGATCATCCCAGAGAACAAGAACCGCGTCAGCACTACTTACCTATTTGCTCTCCGATTAGTTCAGATAGTTCAGAATCAGAGGAAAGCTTACCAGACACTTCTTCCATTTCTCTGGAGGATGACTCGTCAGAGTAAAATACATAATAATGGTGAATATGTAAATGAAGTCATGTCATGTTCTTGTTAACTGTAATGATAATGTCATATAATGTTTCATTTACAGTGATATTATGCATGCACCATGTGTGCATTATCATGAAAATTGTCAAACAAATTCCAGCTTTTATAATTTGTGTGTGGATCTTGTATGAAATGAAACAGAGTTTATGACTTTTTATCAGGACAAAGGAGAACCCAGCATTTTATTTAAAACTTTACAAGTGTAACATTTAAGTTTAAAGTTATATAGCTTGGTAGGTGGTTCTATGTATACATGCATAGCAAAAAGTTTCGAGTGTGTTGTATGAAAACTGTTTTCAAATTCTCAGTGTGTTTAGCGTTTAGTCAGCTTACAGTTTTAGTGTACTTAAAAGATGATTTATTGAATTGTATATATTATGAGAGTTTCATACTGATGGCATACGGAGTAAAAAATCCAGCGATGCTCATTTCAACCAAAGTCGACCATGCGTTTATCCTGCCAATCCTCCTCAATGTCAAGAGGAGTAGATATAGTACATATAGATAGAGGACTGAACATATCATAAGTGTTAAGTAATTGTTAGATATATTGTAAGTACATGTTCAGTTTTTTACTCATCATTATTATATTTGTGTTCGTTACCTGACTGTATTGCCTTTTAGAGTTCTTTTGCTTACATTGTATCTAATAGATTTCTGATGAATATAATAATGTATTATGCACATGAGAGTCCATGAGTGAATGTACTTTTTGCTGTCAAAAGTTTGAGTTAATTATAACGATTAAAATATCACCTGCTGGAGTTGTATAATATGTACTAATGAAAAGAATCTTTTCGTGTCCACCCTTCGTTTTCAGCCTCTATCGTAGTATAAATATAATACGTAATTGCATTGTGAAAATCATACTGATAAACATCTTCACAGGAAACGGGATAATTACCAAAGCAAGCGCAGAGAGAGATCCTTGGAACCGATAAAAATGTCTTACATCGGGAATTGGCATTGTAAATAAAATTGGAATATGAATATATGTATCACGATGGAAATTAATTTTCACATCCGGCTATATGCCATAGGTAAAATTATGTCTGCATTAATTTTGTTTTAATGTGTCCCTATCCCAAGTAAAAAGCGAATGAAAATTCATCCATACTAAAATGGACAGGTACTTGCTGGAAACAACAGCATTCGCAATTAGATGATGTCTACGTCTGCGTCGTCTGCGAACTATGAGAATTAGAAAATATACGAGATAGATTGTTAATTTAATCCCAATTGTCCATGCTTTTCATAATTTCAATGCAATTCATTATGTAATGCTCAAAGGAGGCGCAAGGAGTAAATTGCAAATGGATTGGCTTCGGGGTTTTATATTCATCAAGTTATGCAAAGCTTCAATAATTACGCACAAACTAGAGTCCAGGACCGCCACTTGTAACTTGTAGTATATTTGCAAATGCATTGCACAAACACCTGCAAAACATGAATACTGCAATTGTGTTTTATTCGCTCCACCATTTCAATCAACCGTCGGGACCGGATGAGGGATGGATTTTATTTAGCTAAAAAATATGTTTTTAACTATTTTTACTCATTCCGCACTTTATCAAACTTGTAATATTAACTTCGTTAAAGACTTTTGCAAGTCAAGCCTCATATTTGATGTTTTTTCGTGAGTGCATACGACATGCTTGTATGTACACATAAATAGAGCTTCATAAATATGAGACTACATACATCATTGATTGCATTTTAGTAGTCCAATAAAAAAATTAAAACAGTATTGTCTAGTATTGGTGTACAGAACTACAGAAGTGCTATAGAAAATACAAAGTGCAATAATTGATGCTCACCTAAAAGTGCATAAGAATGCGCAGTCACGCTCACAGTTTACCTTGAATTTGCATAAAGAAAATCTTAGTTTTACTTTTGGGTTTTTTTGCCATCGTATTTTGCGAAAGGTACAGAAACTATTCACTACACATGTGTCGCTGGAAAGTAAAAAGCGGTGGGTTGGCTTGTTTTCGCTGGTTTATTTCTGAAATTTACAGAGCTAACACTTCGATAAGTATGCATATTATATTTTTAATACGTCAATAACATTACATAGTAATATACAGTACGTAAAAGTAAGTACAGAATAAATACAGAATAATTTTAAAATATCATTAATGATGAAATTCATGTAAACTTTGTCGCTGTCAGAGTCTGTATCCGGAAACCTTGTGAAATACATACAGAAAATTCCTTCAGTTCTCCTTTTTTCTTTAACTGCTCATTCAACTGAAAATTCACAAATAAAATTACATAAATAACCTTTCCAGAATGCTTAGACTTATTATTAGAAATGAATAGGGTGACATTATTCAATATCATCATACGTTTAATTTTTTCATTTATCTGAGCTTGGAAAGGAAGCTGTGAGCTGAGCTGACGTCGTACAAGCAGGAAACCACAGAAGACAAACACCATGCAAATGGTGATGGTTAACAACATTATTACGATGAGCTGCACATGATTGAACTCGTTATTCGGAATGAATATCTAAAAGAAAACATATTGGGCAAATAAGAAAATAAATCATACAGAATTCAAGGCCGTGCCAAAAAGCTGCATTAATTTCGACCACTCACAATAAAATATCCAGAAACTTCATCAAAGCTTTCAAAATGGCCGAGTGTCGCCTTAAAATGGAAGAGACCAGTCCCATGCAGCGTTACTCCAAGAGTCTTGGCATCGTAAAGACGGCGACCTTGATTGAGATCTGTATCATTGTTGATGAGTTCCAAATACGGAGACGTTCCACTGGACAGGGTGAACTCAACACGGTCATTGATTTCTTCGACATAAACAGCCCAGATATTTTTCGGCGAAAAATGATCTTCATGTTGATCTTCATCCCTCATAATGCGGTCATATTCCAAACTAATATCCACACGAAAGCTCCTCTTTGCTGTGTAAACCATTCGTTTGCAGTCACTGTATATCTCGTCGTCTGAGAGCTCATCATTCGCTGAACATTCGCAATGTGCTTTGGTCTGCTTCCCGTCGCATTTCCCCAATTCACCAGTTTCCTTACTGATTCGATAAAGTTCCTTATACCAAGACTTCCCTGGGTCCACATTGTACACGACTTTCGACAATGGGATATGCGCTCCTCGACGAGATGGTGGCCGATAGTTTGCCTGTATGGTTGAAAAAATAATTGTAGATAAATGGTGACAACAGCTACGAATGAGAAGGAAAATGTTAATTACTTGTTTTTTTTTTAGTTTTGCAACGTACCGGAAGTGCAGAGTAAAATACTTGGCCAATCTCTTCATCCTCGGGTCTTATAACTTCATGTTTGGTCAGCAGCTCATCACGTGTGACACATTGAGGTAAATCTATTTTCCAGGGCCTTTCATATTCTCCACTATCCACAACAGGCTTACAAGTTGGAACACTATAAAAATCAAGAGAAAGTTTTAAAAAATGATCTGTGTTTATTATGGGCTGCTATTGGATGAATAAAATTAACATACGGATAATTGATGTGGAGTCTCCTTCCAGGTGCTCGCTGTACTTGTACAATAAGCGTAAAACTTCCTTCAGCAAATAAACACTCATTAGACACAATCAATGGTCTGATTGTTATAGTAGCAACACCAGTACGGAATCCACTAGGTGACAAGGTAATATTCAATGTCTGTGTATCCTGTCCTGTAGTATCAGCTTGTTCAATGACCAGAATATCAGGATTTGTGTTGGTCACACTGATTAGTGGACGATGGATTAAAGATCGACCAACTAAATTATTGCAGAGTGTAATGTAAGAGAAAGCAAAATTATTAGTTTTGATATTTTTGCAAGCTTAGAAAGTTCTATTATTAATTGACAATTGATAATTTAAAAAATGCTTACTTGCAGTCAGGGCTCTGAGTTTCAATTGAAAAGATAAATAGTCAAATTTATCCATGCTTATCCTTCCTCCACTCTGCTTCAACACCGGATTTTTAGTTAAAGTCAGTCGCAAGTGGCACCCACCATCATGTAACTGCCAGGCAACTTTGTTGCTGCACTTATGAGTTGTATTTTCAATGTAAAGTTTGGGGTTGAAGTCATCCGGGTTATATGTCCTGTTAAATTCCAACTTGAATGCTTGAAAACTTCCAACAGCAGGCACAGGTGTGGTCAGTAGCTCATTCTCCACCTCCTGATAAGTTAAAGGCAGCTGTACTTGTAGCTGTTGAAACAAATCATTTTGCGTCTGTCCAGCGACACTGTAGAAACCATACTTGTAATATGCATCGATCGACTGAGCCAAACGGGAACGATCACTGTAATCGTCGAGACGTTTTATATTCCATTCGCTCCTTCGACGCCTGTACTCGGCACTGATAAAGTCACTAGGATCGGGAGTATTAGAGCAGTACGTAGTGTTCAAGTCTGCCAGCGTATCTTTATACCAGTCACAGTATTGCGGGGTGGAAAAGTCAATAATAAAGGCTTGGAAGGGTCTCAATTGAATCCTGGCTCCTTGGCGGTAGTACCTCGTCGCAATTCCAGCCATCCTTGTCGGGTCATGAAGCAGAGGGTCGCTGGGAGAAGTACATTCCTGGAACTCCACGAAGCCGGTCATCAGTACGCTGAAATGTTCCGGAACAAAGAGCGTTTGGCCAACATCATCATATGAAAAAGTGTACTCCTTCATCGGGTCAAACATCCCAGTATCCAGTTGGATTAACGCTTCATTCGAATTTGGCAGTATCAATATGACCAGATCAACTGGAACTGGACGTAGGGGAAATGGCTGTACGATGGCGGTAAAAAACACGCGACGGATACTTTTCAGGAATGCCTCCTTCCCTTTCCGCTCCATGTTTTTCATGAACTTGATGAACAGTTGGCATTTGTAAACTTCCCGCTCTTCATTCATTGACGGACAGGTAACGTTGTATGTGCCGGGTGTAATTGTCTGGTTAGTGGGAAGAGGTTCACTGGGCAGAGGACAGAAGACCTTGCTGCCTACGTCCACCTCAGTTAGGTAATCACGACGGGGCTTGCTCTTTTCCAGGTCAGGAATCGTTCCCTCGAACAATACCACTACAAACAAGAGAATATGAATGACAAACAATTCATGTCTACGAAACTAACAAAATATACTTGACATCACAAATTAATTACTTTTGTCGCCATCCAATATAAAAGGAATTAACGGCCCACCCGTTGTCGCGTCTCTGCTTGCCATCTTGGTGGCGTCCATAGCGAGCATTTTGAAGGTAATATCTTCATGAGTGGAGTGCTTTGTGACCACGCAGTTGTACTTCATAACGCGAGCTGTTTAAATTTTTAAAAAATAGTTTTTTAAACATTGAAAAAGCACGGCTTAGATTTTCTTTCATTTTTTGATAATATCAACTTACTAGCTAGCTTTCTACAAACGTGACATTTCACCGGCTGGTCCTTGTATATAAGTGGGTTGTCACAGGCAGCTGTGTTTGTAGTGCTGGTTAATTTATTTGCCAAGTCTTCCTGCGCTATAGACAAGTCGTTCGGGTCACTGACATACCAGAGCATGATTTTCCCGGAATATCCGACAACATAATTTCCCAGAGCGGCAGTGTATTGTCGGTATGAAAAAGGCCACACATTGTGAAGCATTACGAATCTCAGCTCATTTATTTTTGAGAAGAGATTCGCGGAGGTGGAATAAGTCGTTCCAAGTCTTCCAGGGTACATCACTTGATGAGTTTTTTCCAGGCAGACGTACGTGCGATCCGGATGGTTGAAGCTGCATGAGGATATGTAACTTGCATTGTTGCTTTCATCACTCACGTAAGGTACAGAGTCGTATACAAAAGGACCAGCAGCTTCAGCAATCCAAATCTGGTTGCCTGTGAAGAAGACGTCGAGAGGTTCAGGATTCACGAATATTGTTTTCAAGTCAAACGTGGGGGGAAACTCGTACTCCAAGAAGCCATTTCCCAAGAGACCGTTCAGCTCTTCGTAGCCTTTGAATGAGGGATCTGTTGGGATGGGGAGGACAAAGCGAATTGTTCGCTCGGCTCCATTTCCCTGTGAATGGGAGCATTATTGATAGGAGAGCTTTTAAATATTATATTATTACCAACTATTGCTGACAGAACAAAGCTTTAGGTAACCTTGATTATGTCTCTCAGCGAAAGTGAGATGTCAAAGTGGCGGCGTTGGTGATTATAAAATATTCCAAGGAGTTTGGAAATAGCCAGTGGACCATCCTTCGAAATATATTCGTGTTTCGCATGAAATAACATTCTCCAGTCGTTGTATGGCTTGGCAGAGTACATTATTGTTAGCGCATCTCGCTCACCAGACAAGTCAGGAGCTTGGGTCGCATGTTCCATGGACAAGATCACTATATCCTCTGCAATTTCATTTGACATTTAATTGGTAAGATATAGATAGCACATTCATTATTCATTTAGTTTATTAGTTATAAGGGGGAGTATCATTATAAATTATGACTACCGTAAAGTGGATACTGGTACAAGTAGCAAACAGCCGTGTAAAACAATCGCTGCCGGCGGAACGTTTGTTGCGCGAGAATTGGCATTCCCACCACTGCGGAACAGTTGAAGTAGTCAAGATAAACGCATGGGTCAATAGGTTCAAACTTAAGTAACGGCTTCATTGAATAAGGAAATGAGGCATTGGCATTGGAAACGTTCAAGCTGTTCGAAACCCATAAAGCTTTGTCGGTAAGGATGAGTAAATGATCATTTGTCAGTACGATGTCCAATGGTTCCCCACATTCTGTTAATTTTCAAAATTCAATTTTAGTTCTTACCACCATGTACATATGTATTATAGTAGGCTAGTTTAACAATTTAAAAATAGTACCTTCAACTTCATCAGGACGAGGACAGTAAGCTTCTGTAAGATCTACGTAACCTTGGTAACTGAGGAGTTCATACACCATTGGAATTACTAGCAAGATCCTATTCACAGCAAAGTATGTTTTGTGATCTCCTGCTACGCCCCCTTCTCCACGCAACATGTACAAGATCACTAAAAAGAGAATTGAGAAGAGACAATTAAATATTGTAACATTTATCTCCGTTCCAATATAATTTATGAACGACTCAATTTAATTTCAAACTTGTAACTACTCACCCATGTCTTTGATACAAGGATTCTCCAGAACTTTCATTCTTTTTGCATAAACACACAGCAAAAACCGTATATCTGCCAAGAAATCCAAATCTGATGGTGGTTCCCGGCATACAGAAGGATCCTCAATTGTCACAGCCCATTCCAAATTGGAGCCTCTCAATATGTCCCAGGTCATTATATCAGCAGGAGTAAGCCTCCATCTCAACAGTCCAACTGTGAACATCACGAGCGAACAAAACAATAATAATTAACACAGCTAATAACTCATGTATTTATGGTTTCATTATGGTTTTAATAAGCACATTCACTTTCGATTCATACATGTTTGATAGTCAATCATCGTCTTGAGGGACTGGAACATCCGGGTTTTCGCTGGAAATTCTATGATAACATCCTGTGGGGGTAAGGTCTCTCTGGATCGGAATAAATTTGGGTATGTCAAATGATATGACACCTTATCTCCTTCAATTGTATGGAATCGGAATGACTTTTCGAACGTTGTGTTGACAAGACTCATAGAGGGCAACATTCCAGTAGCACTGATGATCAGAATATAAAATTGGTAATTAAATAAATGGCCATAATAAAAAGGAAAAGTGGATTGTGTTTTTAAATATTATGGTTAAGCTGACATACTTAATTAAAGCCCAGAAGTATTCCTTAACGAGATTCTGTTCGACGAGGTTTGGATCATTCTCCCACGAATGGATTCCGGTTTCATCGTAGAGGACCAGCTGAATGTCTTCCTGTCCTTGTTCCAGCACATAGTCCTGTAGATGGTGGACGTCTTCGTCGCCATCAGAGTCGTGCTGATGATATGCCAGCCCTGGTCCGATAAGAAGGTACTCATGATAAAGAGCCGACTGGCGGTACGGATCGATCAGGGAGTAAGGACTAACCCCGGTGCTTTTTGTGATCACAAATGGGGCTGTTTAAAAAAATGTATTGTCATTTCATTCTGTTATTAGTCTATTAGCACTTACAATGAAAAGATAATGATTTAATTATGCCTACATTGATGTAATATAAATATCGTATCAATTTTAATTACTTGGTTTCCCGTATCGTGTGATCTCAACCTCTGGATTAAACTTCGGCTTATCAAACACGCACTGCTCAAATTTCATCTCCACAGAAACAAAATAAGCTGCAAAGGCAATTAGTAACAGCCGGAAAATCACGTCCGTCGCTCCAGCCATTATGATTGATTATGATATGATACTTCAATACTTCTCTTTTCTGTACTAGGAATTAAATAAGAAAAAACCATCGTATCGTCATTAAAACACTATTTTCAAACATAATTCACAAATCACATTTACAACTTTTAGGTTGGTTTATTTAAATCTACCTAATGATGGTTACGCTAAGAAACTTAATTTTTTCTAAGAATTGGTGCATTCATTAAAATGCATACATACCTTTGATCAATATCAGTGTCTAACTACGGATGGAATCAATAAAAAAAATTTTGAAGAATGAAATTATGAGACACAATCAATTGACAATTGTCAGAATTGTTTGATTTTTGATTCACAGTTCACAAAGTTCCAATTAGTTCAAATACATAACAGTCAGCAGATGAACATTTACGGAGAATGGGAGATTAAGTAATTTAATCTGCTAGAACAGGCAGAAATGAATCTCAGCAGCAGATCTCTCAGAGAGCAGAGCTCGTTTTTTTGCAACATGGCGAATTGCGAGCAGATTCAGAGAAGAAATCTAGAAACGTGACGGTGACAGGTTAGGTGCAGTGCAGAGTGCAGTAGTGAGTCTCGTCTCGAGGATTTGAAACTTCAAACAAAACATGCAAACCGTCATTCCATCAATGCAAAAGGGTTAAAAAATCCATCGCAAAGTTCATTTTTGCTTTGAAAATTCGGAAAGAGAATCGGCCTTATGGGCTTTAACTACTCAACACTTATATAATTTTATCATAATTCTTTAAACATTTTTGCATTTGGGGTGATATTCAAACCAATCAAAAGCTTACAATCATGTTGCGAACTCGAAAAAATAAAATCTTGAAAAAGGTTCTGCGCATTTTATTAAAAAAATTAAACTGTCTTTATTTCGTAATGAATGGTATTTTAAAAGTACTTTAGGCTGTAGTTCAGTATACGGGTCTGCGCCAAAGGCGCGGAACCATATACTAAAAGAAAGCCCTTGACCTGGGGAGTCGAATGACACCACTCTCGGGACGCGCAGATGAGGGGTTCGGCCCCCAGGG
>JAQIXW010000666.1:0-26366 GCA_034700685.1 Willowsia buskii
TACATGCATCAGCCGTAGTTTCGAAAACTCGACTTCCCATCAGTTCATTGACTTTTCTCTAGCTTATTTCTATTCTCTGTTTCTTACGCTTACTCGATCAGACGTTTAAACCCAAACCATCCTTTTAGTCGTTTACTGGAAATCAATGTAGGAAATATTATGTCTTTTTCAGAAAAGTTTCCGCGCTACGAAAAAATTCATTAGAAAATTGGCAAAGTTGGCACATAGTTTCGTATACTGAAAGGAAATGTAACTTTGCGGTGTCTGGAAAACGGTTTGAAGGCTGGCATATAAAACGAACAAACGCACACTTGTTTCCATTTGACAAAAACTTTCAGTTTAATTCACATTTACTCTTATTCTTGCTTCCAACGATGGGAAATAAACCTCCTGGTGGTTCTAAACCACCTCAAAAGCCACCTCCTGATGGAGGTAATGGGGGAGGAGGCAGTAAGCCACCACCCGATGGAGGCAATAAACCTCCGTCCGGAGGGGGTAGCAAACCACCTTCCGAGGGAGGAAGTGGTGGAAGTAAACCACCTTCCGAGGGACCAATTGGCGGTAGTAAACCACCTCCTGATAATGGCAATGGGGGTGGATGTCAAGGTGGTGGTAATCATAATGGTGGTCACCACGGAGGCAATCACAATGGTGGTCACCACGGAGGCAATCACAATGGTGGTCATCACGGAGGCAATCATGGTGGAGGTAATCATGGTGGAGGTAATCATGGTGGAGGCAATCATGGTGGAGGAAATCATGGTGGAGGCAATCATGGTGGAGGCAATCATGGAGGAGGACATCATGGCGGAGGTCATCACGGTGGTGGGGGTGATAATGGAGGTGGATGTCAGCCTCAGCCGCCAAGTCAGCCACCAAGTCGGCCTCCACCACCTCCTCAAAATCCTCTTCCTCCAGCTGGTGGTGGTGGTGGGGGAGGACAAAACCCTCCAGCCGGTGGTAGTGAGGCTGGACTAAATCCTCCATCTTCTGGTGGCAGTGATTCCACAGAAGATCAGCTTCCACAACCGGCTGGACCATCTCATCCACTAAATCAACTGAATGAAGACGAAATTCGAGAAACAGTTAGAATCATCCAAGCTGCTGCTGGAATTCAACGTGCTCAGGGAGAACTCATTTTTGCATCTGTTAGCATGAAGGAGCCGCCCAAAGCTGAGCTTTTACCATATCTGTATGGCGAAGGACCGAAGCCTCCACGAAAATCATGGTCTGTTGTATCTCCCAGTGGGGCCAACACAGCTTACGAAGTCATTGTCAATTTGGATACACAACAAGTAGAAGAATTTACCCAACTACCTCCTGGCACGCAACCAAGTTTCAATTCAGATGATCCTATCATCATTCAAGATGTGGTTCGACAAGATCCCAGGGTAATTGAGCGAGCAAGAAGAGCAGGGGTAACTGACATGGAATTTCTCATTTGCGACGCCTGGTCATACGGGTACAATGATACACCAGTAGACCAAGAGAATTTGCGCTTGATGGACATGTATCTGTACAAAAGGAATTATGAAAATGACAATCAGTATGCACATCCTCTAGATTTCCTCGTCAGTAAGTTTGACAATTTAAATTCATTTCACTCATTAAAATTCACAAGATTACATTTTTTTACTTGCATCTATGCAGCGGTCAATGTCGTTACAAAGGAGGTTATCGATATAGTAGACCTCCCAGTGTGCCCTGGAAATGAACCAACTCCTGCAGAGCGTCCCATCCCACCACCAGAACAATCTCATAATTATGATCCTCGCGTTCTCCCTCAAAGTTACTTCAGAGATGATGTGAAGCCACTGGAAATTACTCAGAGCCAAGGCCCTTCTTTTACGATTGATGGGAATAAAATCAACTGGCAAAGATGGGAAATGATTGTTGGGTAACCCAAAAAACATGCTCATAATAGAAATCTTTGTAGTCAGCCCTGAATTAAGTTTGATTTATTTTTAACAGCTTCAATTTTCGAGAGGGATTGACTCTTCACGATATATCGTTTGATGATAATGGAACAAAACGAAGTATTCTTTACAGAGCTGCCCTTTCTGAAATGGTGAGGCGGCTTCAAGAAACTGTATAAATTATTTAAATTGGATTTCTTAATCAGTATCAATCTCATTCACACATTCTGAACATTTGAGGTGGTGCCTTACGGCGATCCAAGAATACCTTACTATCGCAAAAGTGCATTTGACCTTGGCGAGTACGGCTTGGGTTATAATGCCAACTCCCTTACAATGGGTTGCGACTGCCTTGGTGAGATCCGCTACATGGACTTTATCTATGCAGATTCAAAAGGAGAGCCACAAGTGACTCGAAATGCGATTTGCATTCATGAGGAGGATGCTGGTGTGCTACAGAAGCATACAGAATTTCGCAATGATAACGTGACTATTGCTCGTTCTCGGAAGCTGGTAGTTAGCTTCATCGCAACTGTGACCAATTACGACTACCTATTCTACTGGAACTTTTTTCAGGATGGAACGATGGAAGTTGATATCAAGGCCTCTGGCTTATTGAGTGTACACCAATTGGGTCTAGGTCCAAACTGCGGCCCTGGAGGCTATGGTACCGTAACTGCTCCACGAATAAATGCACCGTATCATCAACATATATTTTGTGCCAGACTGGATACCATGATTGATGGGCCAAATAATACTGTGGCGATTCAAGAGGTCGTTCCACTTGAAGAACCTTACGGAAGTCCTGAAAATCCATTTGGTCAAGGGTTTACTACAAGGTACACCATTTTCGAACGAGCGTCAGAGTCCGGAACGGATACGGAGCCAGATTTGGTGAGAACTTGGTTGGTGGCTAATGAAAACGTGTTGAATCCCTATACCAAGCAACCAGTGGCTTGGAAATTGGTGGCTCCTGGATTCTCCAGGATTTTGGCAGGGCCCGAGAGTGGGGTGTACAGAAGAGGTGGATTTGCACGGCATAGTGTTTGGGTGACTCCATTCAATGATGAGCAGTTGTATGCAGCAGGTAAGTATATAAACCAAGCGCCTGGGGATCGAGATGGGGTTAACATTTGGGCGGAAAGAGATGATGGAGAGATCCGGAATACAGACATAGTATTATGGCATACATTCGGTTTGAATCATATTCCAAGATCGGAGGATTATTCTTTGATGCCTGTTGAGTAAGTTGCTAGCATTATCAATCATATTCATCATTATAAAATATTATACGATATTATCGAATGATGTTAAAAGTGGAACTTTATAATTTTAGGGGAGCATCTTTCATTTTTCGGCCTTGCAATTTCTTTACTGCTAACCCAGCTTTGAATGTGCCACAACCTCCTCCAAAGAAGAGGAGCTGCAAGATACACTTCTCAAAATGAATACCTGTTGTATGCATCTTTTTCAGTTTTGGTTTGAACTGATTTATTCAAGGTTTCCAACCAATTTTGCAAAAACTATACTTTCACAAACACATAATGAAGTATGCAGATTCACAAATAAATTACAAAAATGCTTATATTTTCTTTCTTATCCAGACACTAGTATATTTATATATTGTGTCCTTTTATAGGTCACGAACTTGAGCCCATGAACTAACTAACAGTATAACAATGCACTTAAGGAGATGAACGATACATACAGCGATAATTATCATCTTCAGTTAAATTACATGTGTACAAAAATAGACATAAGATACTGCATTTTTCTCTTTACACTCCATTTAACTTAATAAAGATTTCCTCTGTCCTGCTTTTTTGTATGTATATGCAATGCAAGCATTTACAATAAAGATCCATATTGCATTTTTTGAATTTATGTAATACCCAAAATAAGTCGATGTTGACGATAGCACACAAAGTAGGACCACAATCAAGAAATGCTGTTGTCGTTATTTGTTGTATTTGTTTGAAAAATCCTTGTGCCTGAACACAAAATGGACTACGACTTTGTGCTCAATTTTGCAAAGCATCTTAATGCATAAATTTTCCTGCTTGTCCATATAAAATGGACATTATGTAAAATATATATAGCAAAACTTGACATCCCCTTCCCCGCTACATGCTTCTACTTTATTTATTTTTTTGTATCCTTATCCTTCTTCTCCGTAAGCATAATTATCATGCAATGTCTGCCTGCATCTGTCAACGAACCTATACTACGTAACCTGTACCGAGGGAGTTAATGTTATCACGTACCCTTAAGTGATCATGCGAGTAACGCTGTTAAGCAAAAAAAAAAACGGCTACGCGTCGCTTATTCCCTCTTCCCAACTCCTCGCTCCATTCCTGCTTCGCCTTTTTACCTGTTACTCCGCACTCATAATAATATGCCTATATCATTCCATCTCGCAAGCGCATGTGCACATCCTTTTCTTTCATTGTAGTGTACTTAATACTTCTTTACCTTGATCTCCTAAACAATGTTCCTTGACTTTTTGTGCTCATCACTGGCAGTGTGGTAGCCATCCCCAAAAAACACCGCTTCTTTCATTCTATATGTCTTCATTTCTTCAGTTGATGATGTTACAAAAATAAACCAATGACTGCAAACTCATCTAAACATAGTACTCAGAAAAGGCTATTCCTGTCTCATTGTTTATTTTGCGTCAGCAAAAAAAGAAGCCACTCGGTATAATCATGCAATAGGGAAATTCCATGTCATGTCACAAAAAGCATTTATTATTCGGCAGCACCATCAAGTTTTAAAATAATAAATGTTGCATATGCCCTGTCTAATAGTCTTTCATGTGAGCAAAAACAGAACAATGACTATACGTAGTTAGTTAAAAAGAGTGAATATTGACATTCTCGTCATCAACTTTATGACGTGTAATATGTCTCCATATAACGTTAATGCAACCCTATTAAAGAAATAAATGGCGTAGGTATGCGCTTACACTGTTAGTATTTTGATAACTTTTTTTTCTCCCTCTCTCTTAAGTTGTATACTTAACTGACTATTATATACACCGTAATTTATTGAGAGTTTTATATTGTGTTAATGTGTACTAGATTCTAGAGACCATTAGTAGCAAAGCCGCATACACCTCACCGTAACAAAAACATGTTTTCGTCTCAACCAAAACAGTGCAGCTACCAAGAAAAATAACTCATTGTTGTTATGCACTTGCATTGTTCTTGTTTGGACATTCTCCCCCATGAAGATGATTTTTCTTTATTTTGCCATCTAAGACACATCTTCTTTTATCCCCAAAACTCCAATTAAACCCCCACTCACCAGCGTCACCACTACCACAATATCCACGTAAAAGTATTCAACTATTTATGACGTATATGTATGGGATTACGTTTTTACACATTGTTATATTCACACAAATATTTTAACAGTTAATCCTCACTTGTATGAGTGTATATTTGTAAGGTTAAAATTCATATACATGGTTTCATGGTTTCTAGAAAAAATTTCCCTGCATTTTAAAAAATCTTTAAATTTGCAGTCACTGCACACATTTTTAAATATTATGAATCATGTGCAATACTAAGTTGAGCTTTTACAAATACATGAAGCAGTAAACATACCATTACAATTGTAAACTAGCTATTTTAAAATGGGATACGGATATGGTTAAAGAATAGAGTAATAAGCGAGCAGTAAAAATGTACGCGAATCTAATTTTTTCCCACCGCCATCACCACATTCATCACCATCTTAGCATCCATACCTTAGCAGCATATCGAAAGCCATTTAAAGCATTACACCAACAACCATCACTCAAAACATGAAGTATGAATTCAAAAATATTCTTGAGAACAATTCACAGCCCCCCCGACAGCATCTGTATTTGGCAATTCAATACAAAATGTGCACCATCGTACGTGGTTAATATATCAGCAATGAAAATTTTGGGCTTTTTCATAATCTTAACTAAGCACCTGCATGCATTTTACCATTGTCGTGTTTTTTGTATGATTCAGCTACAAACTCTATTTCAGGGTTGTTTTCAAGTACCATATCATCATCATCATCGTATCTCTCTGTAAGCTATAGGTTTGTAGTTCCTTCTTTGCAAAAATGCCTATCATGCAATCATGAGTGCTGCATTGTTGTCGCTAATTTTTTAACGGTGCTGATGCGGAGGGACTCACTTTATATATGTAGTTCGAAAACGCCTTATATGCACCTTAAAGTTGTGGAGTATACAAAATGTAGTATTCCATCTGAGAAATAAAAGAGAACCACATAATCATCATCGTCACCATCATGCTTCACTGACATCAATTTCTCTTTCCTTTGCCAACAATAATAATAATAATAACATAATATACGATCATCAAGACGCACTCTAAAGATGTGATGTGTGTGTGCAGGGTGGACTACGAAAACAATACTTTTTGAAGTTGTGCGTATAAGGAGTGAATATGTATAATATGTATGCTTTTTTTGCTTCCATTATCGAATTTGCCATTTTGAAGCTTCATTCAATTTAAACGAATAAACTCACAACATTGAAAGGTGTAGGCAAGAGCACTGCCGAATATTGCTGGTACTGCCACCATACTAAATTTTTGCATTGTTGCTAACTACACGGATCTCCTGTAAGCGAGGGGCGAGATAAGTTTACAAAAGCGATGCATGATATATTTGTGCATACAGTCACAGGCGAGAATAATTTTTTAAAGTAGTGCAACGATGATCCTGCTAATAGATGATTTTCGCGGATATAGGAATAGCGTTGAGAAGAAGTGGTAAGTGATATATCGGTGGTAGTAGTTAGTGGAGTGTGTGCTGTGCAAATTGAATAGGTTTGCGAACAAGTGAGGCGTCTTTGCAACTACTATTCGTATTCCTATCGCTATTGCCATTATTTTTCACTGAATTTGCATTAATCTCGTCTTCTTGTAGTGCTGTCCTGTGAGATCATCTTGATCATGATCAAGTCTGGCTAAACTGTAGATGGTGTGTGGTAATAGTTATACTCTTATGATTATTATTATTGCAATTTAACCTGTTGCTGGTATTCCTCCGACGAGCCAAATTCTCCAAGAAAAAATAAGCACGGATAATATACTAAAGAAGAAAAGGGTATATATGCCTACTTATTTATATGTGGAAAGAAACAGGCCAGTTACAGGAGTAGGAGGAGGTTCTTGGACTGGTGGTAATAGTCTCTGGTGCTAAATAAGACACGGTGTCCTCACTCTGAATACACAACCGAAACACTGGTGACAAATAAAAAGTGTGAGAAGACTTGGTTCATTTGGCCAGTGTGAATTTTGGAAGGGATCAACACAGTCTATCATAGAGCAGGATCTGTGGAAAATCCCATGTGAAGGAAAAAAATCACAGAATCTTATTGTATGTTAGCATATTACTAAGCACACTTTCAATCAAGAAAAATCGAATATACAAATAATTTTACAAATAACCAAACGTGTGCAGTTCATTAGTGAAGTTACAAAAGTTATTTTGTGGAGTGTTTATACGTGAAATTTATTGAAAAATTTGTTACCAGTTTTTCCACAGTGAAGAATTACTTGAAAATTAGTGAAAATGGGTAGCAGTGATCTAATCATGGAGTCTCCGGAAAAATCAACGAGTCTCAAAGAACATCACGATACAATCCCATGCAAGCAGACTACAGTTCACCAATATAACATCAACAACAAAGAAGCAGAATGCTTGGCAAAGCTTAATGAATTGATACGAGGTAAAAAAAGCAACAAAAAAACCAAGCCTTAATGAAAAGAAATTTAAAAGTCTAGCAAATAGGCAATCAAAATTTTCATTTTTCTAAACACGTAATGCGATTTACACACTCTATTTACAAAATGTAATCCTGCGTAGGCAACTTTACGCCAACTTCACTTTTGATTTTCATCATTCATTTTCATAACATTTAACTTGATTTACAACATTACTACAACTGACGACCGACTGTGTTAAAAGAGTTTTGCATTATCAAACATGAGCATCGTCTTGTCAAAAAGCTGATGATCGTTTTTGCTGTTGTTAGCTTTTGTCGAGCTGTGGCTCGTCATCTATTCGAATTTCTACATGAAATGCAAATGCAGTTTTCAAAAAATAATCTATTACATTAAGTAAATAAACACAATGATGCAAAACACCATGCAGGAAAACAGGGAATGGGAGACGTAAAAGGAGAGAATATTGCAAGTTTGCAACGAGGAAACTTTTTTCCTTGAAATGTTAAACAGTGTCATGATAATATCAACATCATCCGATATATTAACAGGCATGCTACACTCATTACTTTTACTAAATACACATTTTTAAATATTCTACCGTGTTCATTCACATCCTTGTATCCTTGCCCCAGTCAGATTTTTCAATTCAAGCAAGCCAATTGAAGTAACAGTAGATACGGTAGTAGTAATTGTAGTAGTCCTTCCTTCCTACCATTTAAATGTAGTAATAACATTTTAGCACTACCTATTCCTCCTCTCTTTTTCAACAAGAAGGGACTGACATGTACTACGGAGGAGTGAGATCAAGGCAGCAGGTTCATGGGCAACATGTCGCACTGCTTATTCGACTCGCTTCATTTTGCACAATTTAGCACGAAGTCTCCATACTATCAGAGTGCAATCAGTTAGACATTCACTATTTTATGACGACTTCAACAAAAGAGCCTAGAGGCGGTTGCATGTGTCTTCGAATACTACATTATTATTATTATTATTGCTATATCACCACAGGATTTCAGCAACACC
Source organism: Willowsia buskii (assembly GCA_034700685.1). Taxonomy (NCBI): domain Eukaryota; kingdom Metazoa; phylum Arthropoda; class Collembola; order Entomobryomorpha; family Entomobryidae; genus Willowsia; species Willowsia buskii. The sequence goes on from JAQIXW010000666.1 coordinate 8,678, forward strand.
ATGTAAAATCTCTATCTTTTCAATAATGAAATATCTGCTCTAGCAATCAATTTTATGACATGGTACATATTCCTTTAATAAGAGATCGTTTGCAGTATGATTATGTGTGACGAAGTTAGCCATGATATTTTTTAATTTTAAAAGTCATTATATGTGCAATGTGCTAACTTGTTTCAGTTTCAACATTTTAAATAAAATGATAATGTAGACATGCTTGAATGATTCTATATACGATAACACCACGAAAATGATATTTTACAACCAATTACCAATCACGTATAATAGGCATGCTGGTTATCGAATATAATATTATGATGAAGTGTATTTGGCCGCCAAACCAAAATGGATTTCGTTAATCGTTGTGGTTTGAATATGGTTAGAAGGGATAAGGATTATCTTAAACAACAATGTTTAAGTCGAGATAAAAGTTCACAGGTTCATGCATATAATATTTTTATCATAATTTCGTTACCACTGCTAAAAAAAATTCTTAAAAGTCTTAAAAATTTAAATCAATGAAAATATGTATCTCGGAATAAATGATGGTAGCAAAAAGTGTTAATTGTTTTGTTGCAGTTTTAAAAAACTTTAATGATGACGATGGACCTTCTCTACATTTTGTTTGCATACTTATTTTTATAACGGGTTTCACATCACTTGCCGCGATAATATATGCACTGTTGCGGCCTGCACTTCAAAAATATTCTTGATGCTGTTCTGCATCCCTTCTTCTTCTTCTTCGCTTACGGCAATGAGAAAAATGCATGACTTGGTATAAATAATCGTAGTATGATTGTTGATAATAATAATGTTATACAAAACGCTTGCAATTTTGTGATACGACGGATGTAGCGACGCAGCGGATGTGGGCTGCAGTTACAAAGATGAAGTTTGTGCTCGTTACTGTTTCCTTTTTTGAGTATATGGGCAAGGGGGAGGATGAATATTTTATGGCTGCAGATGCATAGATCGAATGGCTGACAATCATTTTTATGAAATAAAAGTTATTATATACATTTATTTAATTTCTGCATGAACATTTGCAAAAATTATGATTCATTCATATATAATATAGTTGGGCCATAGGTAGAAGTAAGATGTATTCTTGTTGTTTATCAATTGTTGTTTTCTGGGTTTTTGAGAGGGAAGAAACAGCAGTAGAAGTGATCACGATGAAAAAAAATAAAAAAGGGATACTGCATAAAATTATTGCTATAAAATATTGGTAAATGGCTAGGGTGATGATGAACACGTTGATGGTATAGTGGTGATGCTGGTAGTGGTTCCTTCTTCTTCTTCTTTTTCATCGTCTCCTCTCAATCGAGATCACTTTCTCATTTCATCTGTACCCACAATAATAATAATAATAATAATAATAACAAACACGAAAAGAAACAAGATTATAATTCCTCAATAATCAAGTTGGTTGGCTGTTTAGTATATAAAATAGAATGCTGCAGATTAACATGATGATACTTTGCCTGATTAAATGGGAATAGTATATAAGAGGGGCATTCTTTGCACTACTGCCTTTAAAAGGACTAGACGCAACACTCTTTTTTTTTTGCAAAACGGAACAAGGACTATTATGTATTGCCTTTGACGAGACCTGAATGTGAAAGAAAAAATACTGCAAGAAAGAGAATGAATGGAAATTACGTATTTTGGTTAACAGTCGGATGCATGTCCGTATTCACGAACAAAAGTTTTAAATGAAACAAAACCAAAAAGAAGGATTATTCCCGTCAAAATGCTTGCAAATGGATTTTAATGCGTTCTTTTCTTATTTTTCTTTAAACAGAGGAGAAATCTTTAAAGGGATGTTGCTTTAAGGACGATTTTCTTCTTCGCTTTGTTCGATCTAAAAAGTGTCGGGCGAAATTGGCGTTAGATACGGTATGATATTATAAACAAGCATGAAAATGAAGATTAAATGGAATACAATGAAAAATTGTATTCTTTACCTCTTCGTGCATAAATCGTTGCGGAAGTGGTACTTAAACCCAAGACAATGATGTAAGGATTAATTAACTCTCTTTTCATTGTTTCATTGAAATTTTAACACAAAATAGCTGAAGAATTATGTGGCGGTAAGGAGAGAGCGTTATCCATCTTTTTTCTCCAACTTTTGTCCTTCTTCCGTAAGACACGTCTATGAAAGTGGAATGATCCGGATTTTGAAGAACCGAGATGCTGCTGGTAGACAAATTTTCGTGTTCCGAACAGGTATTTATTATGGCCGTTGAATTGTGAATTTGCTAGCTTGCTGTGGAATATTTTTTTTTACGTTCGTTACACAATGATAATTTTTTTTTTGCCCCAGACAAATGGGACCCAGAGGCTGCCGATATTGATGACATTCTTAAAACGTTTTTGCTGTACTGCGAGGAACTGCTCAACTCTGAAGAGACACAACGAGCTGGACTCGTTCTTGTTCGAGATTATGAGAGTTTTGGACTGAGCCACATGAGAATATGTCCACCAAGTCAGATTCGCAAGGCATGCAACATGTTTGTTGTAAGTTATGCTATATACTACTATGCAAGCAAAACTGTATAACCCTGACTTTGACATTCGACGAGCTAATATAATAATGATTCATTTGGACGAGCAGAACAGTTTCCCATCAAAATACAAGGCAGCTCATGTCATTCGGAATTCATACCTTTTCCATCTTCTCTTTGCCATGGCCAAGCCTTTCCTGTCACAGAAACTCAAGAGTCGGGTAAGCATTAATGTCATGTGAAACTATCATATACTCGTAAATGAGCCATAAAATTAACTGTAGCGTTTCCGTCTTCAACAGTTTTTAGTGCACGGATATGACCTCGACTCTCTTCATTCACATGTCTCACCGGAAATCCTCCCTGACTGGCTCGGAGGAAAATTGAGTGATGATGAAGCTTTCGATACAAAGATTGAGGAGATGGTTTTCAAAAGCGAAAATTACAGATCGCCAGTTCACTTCTAACAACGTTTTTGTATTATTCTCTTACATAGCCAGACTACCTGTTTGTATATTTCTAGTTATATTGTCGGTGGAATTCAAAGTGGCTTGATGTAATACCAGCGCTTTGAAAAGAATACCTTATTACTTTTCCATAACCTCCTCTGTAAGTCCTTGATTGAGTACCATATTATACATAGAATAGTTATATAGTATCTAGGAATATTGAGCCCGGTTGAGTAATGTAAATATCAACGATATATTAATCGAAGAATTGTTGTAAGATAGGATTAAAAAATATTAACTTTGTACAGAGGTTTGTACGTAAAGTTTATATATATCTATATTACATTGTTGAATTGTAAATAGATGCGTGTAGCGTTAAATGGCAGAGTTTATGTTTGTTTATGTAAACCATCCAGGATCTATAATTTACAATATATATATATATTGAATAGTTATAAAAGAATTCAGATTTTATGAAGAGCAAATAAAAATATTCAATTATCGTATCAAGTATTTAAAGCTCAGTTTTGTCTTTATTGTTCATTACATATACCCATGACCTCTAGAAGAAACATCATAATATTTGGTACTGGATAATTTTTGAGAAAATGCACCAACATTTAGATTTAGCTAATACATGATTTTTTGTTCAAGTACATTTAATCAGTCTGTTATTCCGTTTCCACACAGAGCGATTATCGTCATAAACTTATATTTACTACCAACTATTCTAGGAAAAATGCATAGAAAATAAAAGCATCTTGACAAAGTGATTGACGGTTCTTACGGAAGCTTAATTTTTTCTCATTGTTGAGGTTGTATTGTACAAATGCGTTTTCAAAATTATAAAGAAAATTCTTAATTACTTGAGCTATCGGTACTTAGACTATATATTATGTCCTAAGATTATACAAGTGACGATTTCTAATTTGACTTTGACTTTGGCCGTCCACGGATCATTCTGAAAATGTGAAGAAAGAGTCCAATGATCATTGCGAATATTCCTACTTTTGCAACAGCGGCTCCCATTGCAGCCTCCTCTTCTTCCTCTGGGCTCCTCTTGTTTGTTGAAGGAACTTCATCCTCTGTCGCCATGTTTTATTGTAGGACTCTCGTCGTTGGTCACTGTCAGTGTCAACACGACTGAGGGACTAGATCTTGATTCTTCTGAAATACACAAAGACAACTTTTTTTTGAATCTGTGATCTTTCGATGCGCAAAAATATTTTTCCACATTGATATTTTCACACAGAAGCTAACGACTACAGTTAATGATATCAATGCTTTATGGAATATAATGCAGCTAAAACGTACCTTTAGTGAATCTCCGGTAAGCTATCACCACTGTGCACTGAAATTCCTAGTGTGTAAAAAATAATCACTGAAAAATGGAAAATTACTTAAGCCGACGTGTTCTTAAGATCTCGACAGACAAGATGAGGCAACAGTCCAATTTTACTCATATAACATAGCAGGACAACTGACTGAACACATGATACGGTATTCCTTCCCACAAACATCACACGCAAAAATATTTTTCAACATTTTCGTGCATGAGTCCATATACACCTACATGGGTTCTACTACGCTGTCTACGCTTATAACCTACAGTGATACAAAGGTGCAATTGCAGCCCAGCGTTGCATACGTTTGCTGACAGTAAGAATAAGCGTTTTTTATTCCTCAAATGAAATTAGTGATGTCATGCCGTCACTGTATGGTGAGTACTGCAAAACTTATAGTATGCTTTATATTCTTCTCTTATACCAATATCAGTTCTTTTTTCCACATGTGTTTATAAGCTACGAGGTCAAATTACCAAATTTTTATTCGTATTTTATTCTTTTTAACGAAGTCAGGTGAGAAAAATATGGAGCAATATCTGTACATACATCTATAGTATTGTGCCCAAAAGGAACAAAGGGAAAAATATATCAAAACTCCTACTTTAGTTTATTAGGTTTTATTATTTTTCATTAAGGTTGAAAGTTAAATAATAAATCAGTATTTGTGGCATTAAGGACATAATAATATGAAACTATAAGTAGTAGGATTATTCGGTTTTGAGAAGATTTCATTTTCTTTCAAAGATTTTGGGCGTAATTGTGGTATTCTCATATTTCACGTCTGAACGTGAACTCTGCCTTGTAAGTAGGTATTCCTTGCCTTGTATTCAATCAGTGATAACATCGCATGATATTATGATAAAATTAATCAAAAGATATTATATTGGCTTGGCTGAAGAGACCTCAGATGGTTAGAGTTTTCTGAATCATAAAGTTCGCTGAACGCAAGTCCCAAGCACGTACCCTTTACTCTTATCATCAGCCAAACGTCTTAATAAACTCGCAATTTCAAACAAATAAATGCATTACATACATTTATTTAACCACTTACTTTTTTGTGCAAAACAGTTTGCAAAATTGAAGTGCAAAGCACAAACCTCAGTGGTATATTGCGCTTGACAAAAGTAACTTTAATTACATATGATGCAGTACACTTGCATGCTACATTAAACATTGAGAACGTTGAGGGACTATATAACGCATTGATTATCTTCAGTAACGTTGTCTCTGGCTTACTATATTGTAGAAATGTACGCATGTATCATCCAACAATAATATTGAATTTTTTGGGAATGTAGCGGTTAATTAGTTTATATGACAAGTGTAGCTGCTGTACACGACACACATTACAAAACTATATCATTTTATAACATTTAATATTCTGGTAATATGAATAACGCACATTAATCCTTTTACAATGATGTATTATTAGAATGTAGGTAGACATGCATGGTTTGGTTGTAAAAAATGCCCACAAACTAAAATTCTCATTCAACAAACAATTGATGCCGCTGGTAGTGTTAGGGCAAAGTAAAGTGGTAGTTGAAATCTACACAGAACAGACAAAGATTAATTGTAAATTGCACAATGCCAACGGACAATTTAATTTTTTGTCAGGTACAGAACATGATTTTTTGAAAGCTCGAAACACACATGTACATATATTATGGATGTATCTTCTTGTCCTATTATTGAAACAAAAACGCTTACAAATTGTTCAAATTGAAAAATTATGCAAGTTGATGTTTAAAAAATAGGCTTGCGCGTAAAATCTCATCGTTTGTAATCATTTCTATTGAAATCCTTAAACAGCATTTTCAGTACATAATCTCTCTGCGCTTGAATGACTCAATGACAAAACTATAATTTATTCGGGACGATGCACACATAATAGACATGAATAACTTATTTTTGAAACATTAGTCGTTTTAAATGTTTAAGCGTTGGTTTCAAAATTAGATGAAACCTCAAACTTGTGTAAAAACATCATTTAGTTTCAGAGAACATCTCATGAAAAAGCAAAAATGTAAACACTTTTGAATCCGAGGCCTGCCAATTAGGTAATTACTCTATTTTGTAGCCTCATATGATGACTTGTCGTGGAGTAACAAAATATCAGGTTAAATTTTTTTACATTGACTTACTTTTTAAATGTTCATTCATCCGAGGTCATTAGTAGACAAATGCTTCTGTAAGTTAGACACAGTGGACTGCTAGGATTCAGGTCACAAATATTAGCCATGAGCTGAGATTTCCAGTCCAACTCTGCCTGAAATTTCTCCTCTGCTGCTACCTCCGGCTTACTCTCGTCGTCGGAAGTTTTGGGTGTTGTCGTTGTTTCTGAATTTTCCTCTTTACTTTTTTCATTGTCTTTGGTAGGATCAATTGTTGGTTTTTTGTCTGCAGATTTGTCATCATCTTGATCTCTTTTATCATCTTCTAGGTCATCATCTTTCCTCTGCTTATTCCGGTTTTTCTTTTTTCTTCTCCTTCGTTTGCGCTTCCTATTTTTCTTGTTACGCCTTCGTTTGGCTGAAGATGAGTCTTCTCTACTTGACGAGGAATCGTCATCATCATTGCTATCATTCTCAGAAGATGCAACTGATTTTGAAGTTGAAGTAACGATGCTCTTTTCTGTAGATGATTCTACGCTAGTTGTTTTCTCTGGGTTTCCTTTGGAATTGATTGGCCCTCCTTGAATTTCGATTTCTTCACCTCGCCGTTTCTCAACCACTTTGGGAAAGGGGCCATCACTATGATCTGGTGGGACTTTTATGACAATTACTGCGGGAGGCTTTTTGTTATTGTTCTTGTTTTTATAGTCCATCGAAAATATATTAGCTAGTTTGTCAGTGTCCACATTTGGGTCGGGGTCTTCGCCGGATGCTTTAGTCTCTGTTGCAATTTGATCTTCTCTTTGTTCATCGTTTTCTGTAGCTTCTGCATCTTCCCCGTATGTATTTACATTTTTATCCTGCTCACTGACTTGGGATTCGGTATTTGAAAATTCTCCAGTTCTTTGTTGGAATAATAAATCGTAAAAGTTCATTTGTGGCCTTGCTCCAAAGTCCATTTCTTCCGCTAGGAAATCTTGTATTTGACTAACGAGACTACTACCACCACCAGATTGACTGATCATTCCTGTGTTTGCCTGGGTGACTTGAACTGAAGGCGTGTTTTCGATTGGAGCGATGGTCGTTGTAACAAATGGTTGGGGAGTGGAATTAATAATCGTGACGAGAAAATTTTCAGTGGGATATGAAGCAGCAAATATGGACGGAGCCTGTGTCGGTGGTGGAGGTGGTGTTGTGGTCGGAGAAGAAGGGGCTCCATGATGCCTCACTAAAACTGCCGGCGGTGGAGTAGGACCGTGTGCAGGTAACGCTGCAAGACCATTCCGATGATGCTGATTTAGTATTGAAGATATGTCTATGTTTGTATTTGCGTTGATTGTGGGTGGCTGAATTGTCGTAGTCGAAAACATTTGAATTCCCCCAGAGGGATCTTGCACCAAATACTTATCAACAACAACTTGCTCTACTCCTGGAAGCTGAAGTTCTTGTGGGAAAACATGCTGGCTTCCTGCTTGGCCATCATGTTTGAAATCATTGAAGTCTCCATAATCAATTTTGAATTGATTGAGGTTTGATGAAATTAATGATGTGGCAGTATTTTGTTGACGTTGCTGCTCTTGTTGGGCAAGCATAATTTGATGCTGAAGTTCTTGCTGGTGCTGGTAATCTAATGTTGGAGGTGGTGAGGTTATTTGTGGAGGAGTTGGCGATGGAAATAGAATAGGATTGTAGAGCTGTTGTTGTTGCTGCTGTTGTGTTGAAGCTTGTTGAATAATTTGAGGTATGCTAGCAAGTTGTGCATTTCCTCCAGTGGATTGATGATCAGTAAATGTGCCCATATCCATTGGAGAATGTGACTCCCAAGTCTGTACAGCTTTCAAGGGAGCGTCCATTTCCATTACATTGGGGTCATTTGCGACATAATCGCGCATCTGCGTTGTTAAAGGCTCATCTAGCATGATTCCTTGCTTTGCCATTTCCTCCTTCATCTCCCATTGTGCCTGTGGGGTGAAACGAAGCTTTGTTGGTGGAACTCCAGGAGTGGGGCTAAAGGACATGGCAGTGGGCACGATTTCTTTGTGGTTTAGTATAACCTTTTCTAGAGTTAGTGGTTTTCCTGGTCTGATTTTTGGAATGTATATTTCCGGCTTTTTAAAGAATTCATGCGCAATCTTGCTAACAAAACGAGGAACAGCATCGTCAACGCGCACGGCGGCATCCCTCACGTTACCTTTTAGAACCAATCGATATTGTTTTGGTTTTGGAATGAAGAATTGTGGAAATATTGGTCGGTACTGAATATTATGTTGTTGTGGATTTATATGATGGCGTTGCATGGGTTGAGAATGTTGATGCGGCTGCTGTAGTGGAGGTGGGGCAAAAATATATGGCCTATGAGGAATCGCGTAAACTCTTCGATTAGTTTGGTGAGGTAAAATAGGTTGAGGCAGTGGGGGAAATCTTTGTTGTTGAGACGTGGGATAATGGGGTTGATGAAGGGGTGGATGAAAATTTTGCTGAATGTGGGAATGGTGAGATGGTGGATGAAAATTTTGCTGAATGTGGGGACGTTGAGGTGGTGGAGGGTACCTTTGCTGGGGTTGTTGAGGAGGGGGATTTATGTATATGGGCTTATCTAAATTAACTCGGACAGTAGGATGTTGTTGTTGCTGGTATAAAATGGGAGAAGAATGTTCATGTCCATTATTTGTATACGTTCTGCGAGTTGGTGTAGCTGGCTCGGGTTGCGGTGGAGGCAAAAATGAGAGCGGTCTAACTTCTTCTATTGCTGCATAAGGTGGTCCTGGTGTACTAAAGGTGGGCACAGCAGTTAACGATGGAGTTGAGTTGGGGGTCGATGTCGGCACATTATCTATTCTGGCTATTTCCCGTAATAAATCATCCATAAATGGAAACTGTTCCCCATTCCGACTATGCTCATTGGGAAAAAATGGTTGGGGATCAAGGCTTTGAGAACCTAATGTTTTATGCAAGTAGCTGTTGTGAGGGGGGTATGATTGGGGTAGCGGATTAGAAGTCGTTGCTAGCATTTTAAAGTCATGATTTTGATACACTTCGTGAACAGGCATTGTGTTTGGGTCGAAATGATGCTCTTCAAAAGGCTGAATGGTAGAAAATGACGGAAAAGGATATGAATGTTCAGGTTGAGGCGTAGTGTAATGAGGTGGAACTGTGGGAGGCTCTGGTGAGGGAGGAGGTAATGTTGTACTTTCTTGAAACATTTGAATCGGTTGTTGTAGTCTGTTTCTGTTTAGAAAGTCTCTCAAATAGTTTTCAGTGGAAGTAGTGACATACGAGACTAATTGCCTCAAAGGAGGAACTGGAGAAAATTGTTTCAACACGTTTTTAATTTCCTTTCTCCAAACCAAAGGCTGAAACGGTTTCACTTGCACATTATCCGGTGGAGGTTTAGGCTGTTGATTTGTTATAAACATTGGAGGAGAAGGCGTTGTATTTGTCAAAATGGTTGAATTATTGTCGTAATCAGAATCGAAACGTCGGGGGTGATCAGTTGAACTGGGAATACCAGGGATAGATGATGGTACTTTGCCAGTGGCGATTTGAAAGTTAAAGTTAACCTTGGAACGGAGTAGCTGAGAATATGCTCGCCTTATGTTCAGTATGGTCTGCAACTGTTTCTCATACAAATGAAGCGGTGCAAGGGAAGCGGACCTAGAAGATGATGATAGTTTATCCGTGTCACTTTTACTTATTATGAGGTCCTGATCGTGATTGCGGTGTCTAGAAGATGGAAGGGTGACAGATGTAGCAGACGATGGATTTCGCACAATGCTTGCTTTGTTACTGCCCTTCTTCCGGATAATGATAGCTGGTTCAATAATCAATTCCTCACTTTTCCCAGTTGATGGAATGCGCACACGAGGATGTGGGGTGCTTTCAATAGCAACATTTTCGTAGAACATATTATTCCTATATCGAGAGGTGGTGGTCGCTGATGGCGATCTATGTTGGGGTGAAGGGGTAGTAGTGTCCGGTACCTCAAATCTTATGGGGTATTCCTCAATAGGTGGTATGTATGGTGCAGGGAGTCCACCCTATGAAAATAATTAAGCTCACATCAACCATCAATCCAACCAAATAAATCATTACTATAACTGGCAACTTTTAATTCTAAGCTCAATGAAACTTGTCACTGACCCGTCGAAGAAGTAGATTATTGTCAATTGAGGGTGAGATTGGTGTTGGTGTTACATGCAGCTTAGTAGGCACATCTTGCCGACATTTTTGTCTCTCGTTGCAAAGAACTGCTCCAGTGGCCTCGTAACAAACGCAGTCATTTCCACAACTATCTTTGTATCGTCTTCCGCTTGGGCATTTTACTTTCGAATATATGATGAAAAAATAATTACCTTTCATTTTGGGAGACTCTTTTCCATTTCAGCTTTCTATAGAAAATACAACTATTGCTTACCATGATTTCTTCGAGCACATTTTGATAGGGGTTCACACTTTGTTAGACCAGTCTGAACATCACACCAGCAAGCTGTGCATCCATCATTGTAATAATGACCATGAGGACATTTTTCTGTAAATCATTTTACTCATCATGCAATTTTACCAATAACAGCAATATATTATGCAGCTTTAGTTATTTAAAAAACTACTTACGAGAAATTCGCCAGGAGTGGGCAAAAGAACTAAATAGACAAATTACTAAAAATACCCATACTATCCACAATCTAAATCTACTTTTATATGTGATAATGAGATCCATTTTAGCTTTTTTGACACCACTTGCACATGAATTGAACACACCACCCGAAGAATGGCACTATGCAAACTTGTTCGTATTTGAATCAATCAAATATGAAAATATTCACTAACGATAATGTGCTTTGGGTGGCCATTTATTCACTGTTTTATTTCAAGCTGTTAAATTTCTATTGGTTTTTAATGTTAAGCACTGGATAAATTCCATGATGAAATTCTAAAAATTGTTTCACCAAAATTTTTTAATAAAAGAATTGGGAAAACTTGCAACGACACAAAAGCTGCTTCACTAGTAACACCGACGTCTGCGTCATGAAAAGTGAAATGAAACGTAAAGTCTACTATCATCATGATCATCATTATTGCTGCATTAACATTGTAAATGAAACTGAAAACATTGTTTTAAGTATTTTTCCCAAGCAAGAAAGCAATAGTAACAGCTATAAATAACTATAATTTCTTTTAAAAATATGAAACGGATGGAATGAAAGTGGAAAAGAGTCGGCCAGTGGATCACGGTGTCTCTGGGTCAGCATATCCTCTGTCCCCTCCTGTATAAGATCAATCGGTAGATTTGAACAAAGAGTGTAAAAATAGCCATGATGAACATAAAAATCGGTGCCTTTTTATGATGATTTTTTCACATGTCATAAGGATGTAAGTACTGCACTACCACACAGACCAGACAACATTTTTATTAACGTAAACCATGAATACAAATATTATGTCTGCTAAATAGTGATGCAGAAATGCATTCAATATTCAATCATCGTATAAATATGTATATCCAAACAACTTGCCCGCATAAAAATATACATTCCCATCATTGAAAATAATAGAACAATTATTACAATTGTAGACAATCTAATATGCACCAAGTGAGCAAATGCAAGTGATCCGGTTGTTGAACGAAGATACGCATTGTCATCAGTTGTCGGTGAAGTATTGTTAGATATAAATAGCCATGTAAAGAAAAACTCCCACGCATTTTTTCTAGCGTATAGAAGGCATTTGTGATGATCAGTTCGCTCATTCATTATAAGCGTAACTAATTACCGGTTTGACTTTTCCTTTCGTTTTTGTAGTCTGGTTCTCCTATTGAATTCCCCTTAAAAAGGGAATCTTATATATGTCTTGAATAAACGTAAACTTGAGCTTCCGGTGTAGGTATGTGTCTGTTGTTCATCATCACTTTGTATTCTACTTTTCAGCTCTATTAACTTGTCACCCGATTAGTTCTAGTAATTGCTAATCTTGTAACGTGTGCATGTTATTATTACTTACCGTTAACATACAAAAAAGTACAAATAAACCAGTAAAGTTACCCTTGCGACTGTATAGAACAAGTAACGCTGAACAATAGCCTGTTTTATCATGCGCAAAAAATTTAATAAAACTCCCAAAACACGAAAAAATAATAAAAACTAAAATTTAGGAAACTATCAGAACGCAATCTAATCTATCGTTTTGCAGACTGTAATGCCATAGAAGACCACGCCGAGGGGGATTCCATCTTTATCTCGTCAATCTCATTGTCATGAATATATCCCGCGTGATGTTGGTCTGTATTAAACTTGGAGTAACGTTCTCTTTCTGCTGACCAACCACTGTCTCCTGGAGGCGAAAGGTAAGTTTTATAACCGCGGGAATTTGTGTCCAAAAGGGAAATGAAAGGTACCGCAGCCCTTTCTTTTGGCAAACATTCCCCAAAAGCTTCCAAAAGTAGAGGATCCTTTCGAACAATGTGATGATACTCTGAAAACCGTATATTTGCATCCTTATTAATATCAAATTTTTTCATCGCTAATTCCACCAGCTCATTTATTCCGTCATCAACCTCTTCCGCTTCCAGTACTCCTTTTATAGGATATAACGAATTCCTATAAAAACTGGAAATTTCTTCTCGACCAATGGAGCGATCGCCGTTAATATCGTAAACGTCATATGTGTATGCTATTTGCTGTTCCAGTGTTCCTCTCAACTGAACGCTTAGACCCAGTATCCATTCTGCTTCCGACACAGAGCCTTCATTGTCACCATCAAATGCTTGAAATATCCTATCCAGCATCATGTTGTCAGTAATCCCCAATAAACTTGCTACCATTTCCCGAAATCGAAGTCTGTCCATTTGGGATGACCCTTTAAAGCGTCGGTAAATTCGCTGAAGCGCTCTGATTTGATCCTTATCAAAACGTGTTTTTCGTTCGAGATAATTGATCACGTATGCGGCATTTCTCGCAGAAAGAAGTTGTTCCCTGTGAGCAGCCTCTAGTTGTGCTTGTTTCTTTTGATCTACTCTTGAAGCTCCCTGCTTTATTTTCCCTTTTCCTTTCACGGAAACACTCTCTGCGAATGATTGTTTCGTAGTGGTGTGTACGTCTGATTGGCGAGTAGAATTCTTGGTACTCGTTTCCATTGAAGGTAATATACTGTCAGCCATGATTTGAAATTTGGGAATTTGAATTCAATGTCACTTGTAAATTTTGAAAATATATTTGTACAATAAAAGGAATTTGAATTTGACAAAATTGAAAAGTAAAAATTATTTCATTCTCTAAAATTTAGACTTAGATAAATAATATTATTTATCTAAGAATTTAGACATAATGACATGCTTGACAAATAATGAACGTGCTCGAAATCGTTTTGGTCTTAGGGTTTCATCTCAGGTCCCCAATGAGGGGTGCCAAGTATGTAGTAGCATTTATAGCACGTTATTGTTGACATGACACGGTGGTGGGTTGATTGAATCGATGAGATTAATGTTTGGTTTGAAAAGTAAACTTTCATGTGTGCATTTCATTCATGATGACAAAAATTACAGATCCGTACCCAGAGGTGTTACTAAAAACTTTATACATATATGCTTATATAAATAAAGTGATACTAAATTTTTGCCTTTACATTGGACTTTTGTTGAAAACGTGGACTACGGAAAACAAAAGAATGAATTAAAAACTTTACGTACAAAACCCATTGCTTATACATATATGTACAACCAAATATTATTTAATACTAAACACATTATGCAAGCAACAGGCAACACATTTTGAGATGATGCAGATGCTAATGAATGAAATTCAGCACTCATCATCATGTTACTCAGGTGTGTCATGTCGTGTGATGGTGAACTAGTTTACCTCCTTCCAAAGCACATTATGCATCGAGCTTTGTGGTTACCTATTAATAAAGCACTTACTTTTACTTTTGTTGTAAGAAGAAGTATGACCACAGACAAATGAACACGACTAATATTCGATATTAGATCTAATATTCTAACGCATATTCACAATCTATGACTCACATAGGTACATAGCGTAACATTAAACGTATTGCACCAAAAATTCTCTGGACATGAACTGAACAACAACTTGTCGAATTTATCTTTGTATTTTTAAAAGTTCACGAACAATAATTAGAGATGACTGACATTGACAAAGACGACCTGGCCTCTTAATTACTTGTGATATTTATCTATCTACAATACAGTTACTTTATAAACCGGTGTAACATTACCTGCCGTACAGTGTACTGGAAAAATACAAAGAATATTTCAACCATCCCTAACCAGCTCATTACTCGCTAATATCTAATCAAAGTTATTCTACCAATAGTATAAATAGGAAGTACAGCTCACCTAGAATTCACTTTGTTCTCAGTACTCGATTTGCATGATTTCAACTCGACTTATTAACCGAAGCAAGTTCTCGCTATTTTCAGTGTAAGCACCGTTTTCACAGCAAAGCAAATATGAAGAGTTTGACAGCATTTCTCGTTGTTCTTGCCGTGTCTTGGACATCTGGGGTAAAACAGGCTTTCATTATTTCTACATTCTTGCTTAAAAAGTACTTCAAAATCTGGTTACTTTTGCATTCAAGCTGTAACTAACTGAATATTTAACTATTTTTGGTAAGGAACTCGCTCTTGGTGGGTTGACTACAGAAGAGCATAAGCCCCTTGAAAAGGATGACCCGGTGGTACAGATTGTCCCCAAACTTTCTAACGAGATTAGATCCCAGGTTGCTGCTAAATTAGTCACTGGTAACAGTGGCGCACAAAATACCGTTAAAGATGCTCCTGTCGCTGTGCTGGCGTGCAAAACACAAGTCGTTGCTGGAAGTAATTACTTTGTCAGAGCCAGAGTTGGAAAATATGTATTTCTACTTCGCATCTATGAACCTCTACAAGGCCCACCACAATTAACTGCTGTCAAAGGCCCAGTGAAAGAATCTGACCCGATTGAATATTTTGACTAATTTCTGACTTGAATTTCCTGTGAATTTATGGATTTGAACATTGGTTGAAATAAATATTATGTTACTAGCAAAAGAAAAGAAAATATTCAAAAATTAATTTTTTATGCAACATGTGTTTCATATTTTTTCATTTTAACAAAAGTCACAAATTTTACATGAAAATTTCAGAAAATCATGCTATATACGATTCAGTACATTCATATCAACACAACTGTACAACCAAGATGAATCAAATTATTAAACGTACTTGACGCAACTATATTTTGGATTTTTCTTAAAACAACTTTAAAAAAAGCTTTGAAGCTGTCATCACATTGAATTATTAGAAAACATTATGCACAACAAATATTACTCGTCCTTCAGATTTACGAGTACATTGTTACGATATACGCATGTATTTATGTAGTTGCGAAAAAATAATTTAACATATTCAGTTAAGCGGGAAAAGTTGAAGCATTCAAACTGTATTTATATAACTAATGCAGGTTCAGTTTTTCTACCTTCTAAACAACAAAGCAAACTTATGTTCAGTCTAATATACATGATTATGAGGGAAACAGCTTAAATTCTCTTTTCCCTTCAGTTTCAGTATAACCCCTATATCAATTAAGTGCTTTTAAAAAAGGTATTCAAAAACCCTATAAGCTCCAACAAATGAAGACTAAAAACATTCATCCCAATAATAATTGCTCTTGCTATACAAAATTCTCAACACATTTCGTTTTTAAGCAATTTCGGTCTCCCAAGAAGCACTACAAAGTAAACAAGTAATCTAAGAGGTTAACACGTAAACAACTAGCTACGTATAATACTCAATGCAAACACTGCAAATACTTTGTAGAACAGACACATACAAAGATGAAAACATGCTTGTTAGATACACATTATGGCTATCTGTATTAGACTATGTATTCGAAATCTCAAAATATGACACGACCAAATAAAATTGTATAATCGCTACAAAAACTTTAGTGTTTTGAAATGGTGAATTTAGCACCATACAGACGATCAAACAGCTGAACGAGAAACGGAATTTGGAAACTGTTAATTAAAGAGATGAAGAATACTGCAGGAGCTTTCATTGCATTAGTAATGGACGCGTTCAATAATTTATGCTGAGATTTAAACATTTCTAGCAATAATCAAAAGCGCTTCTGAAATTAGGATAGTAATAAACAAATACGCACAGAACACTAACTAACTCCGCCAAATATCTTTTCGATTATGACGTCAAAAAATTAACCTAGACGTGAGCTGACGACTATACAGCTTAATATTTAAATATAATTATTACTTTAGCGTTACATTCATGAGGTATTTAAGTCTTAGATATATCCATCGGAGATGGGGAAGGAGCAGCATTGGGACTCATAACCACTTCTAGTGGAGCTGGGCTTGGAGCTGGACTTGACATGGTGCTATCACCTGGAGTTCTTGGTTCTTGAGGTCTTTCATCTGAAACAAAAAACATTTCATGTAAATTTTATTAAAATTTTTGCCAATATCAATGACTTTTGCAGCAACATCAAAAGTTTAAAACTCACTGGAAGGAGGAGCTGGTCTAGCGAATCGTTCCCTGCTGGAATGGCGAATGGGTGGAGATGAGGAAGCAACGATGTTTGAAAATGGTCCAGAAGACTGACTGGTTGTGACTACAAGTGGTCCACCATTATTATTGCCTACTAGGAAGCCATGCCCATTACACATGTGACACCTGCTGACTGGACTGGGAGGGCTCATAATAACATCCCTGCTGCTGTTTGAGCCGCCACATGCTAACTGAAGCCCTGTAAAATATATTTACGTTCAAATGATTTTGAAAAATGTTCTTGCAAATTCCAGAATTATTTCGTATTTTCACCAGTAATAATAATAATTCATTACCTGGACTCATCGGTCTTGACCCTGATCCGGGGGAAGGCACAAATGGCCCGGGACTAGATCCGGGGCGTGGTCGAATTGGCAAAGCGCTGGATGGAACAACGCCAGGTGCTCCGGTTCCCACAGAACTGGAAGAGACATTACTAGTTAGGATACCCGATGCCATTGATACTGCACCTTGACCTGATGCAGCTGCAGGTGAGCTTTGTGCTACTAGAGATTCGTGAAAATGGCGTTCATCCTCCATCTCCAAGCTTGATTCGGACTCAGACAAATGACGGCATAGGGCTTCCCTTCTTTCCATTTCTAATTGAAGACGACGCTGTAAGCGAAGATTCTCGTCACGAATTTGTCTTTCCTCCATAGCGAATTGTGCCATTTTGTCAGCATCTATAAGTCGAGATGAAACAAGTTTTGTTTTGAAGA